>CM039316.1:174075123-174268123 GCA_022316695.1 Camellia oleifera | reverse complement strand
GTCTTAAGTTGTAAAACATTGTCAATGTTTTGGTTTATGGAAGTATTGTAGAACTTGCCTTGAGCTAGAAGTTTGTTATAACATTATATATGTTGAATGTATTGTAGAAATAGAGATATATCATGAATGTTGAATATGATATAAAATTGTGAAACATGTATGTAGAAATTGTTGAATTTCGAGAAAAGCATGTCGTTGATACCTATTGAGATATGTGGTGAATTGCCTTTTGAATAGAGATGGAATGACCGGAAGTGGGTCGAGTTGTTAAATTTCGCATTGTAATAATGTTGGAAATTGAGAAAATCTTGTTTTTGAAAAACTTGTATTTAATTTTGGGGACGAAATTCTTTAAGGGGGGAAGGTTATAGCGATCCCGGTTTTCCCTTTTCATAATTGTTGTATCCCGGACCTTGGTTCCATGGAGTTGGTGGTTGTGCAACTTGTTGTCATCCTTTAATTCCATGTGTTTGAGTTTTAGGATGTGTTGGGCGTGTTTCGAGCAGGTGGGTTTAGTCTTGGTCTAAAATCTAGTTGCCAGGTTTTTGGTCGTTCCGCTCGAGCGGGTCGTATAGCGCTCAAGCGGAGATTGCACACTCCCAGTATTTTCGTGCTTTGCAAAACTTCTATAGGGGTGATTTCTACGCTCGAGCGGATTTCATGCGCTCGAGCGGGTCGCGCTCGAGCGGGCTTGTTGGCGCTCAAGCGGATAGTACATTTCTAGTGTAAGTTCTGGGAGGGGAAAATCTACGCTCGAGCGGACTGGTTTTCGCGCTCGAGCGGATGTACTTTATTCTTGTGTCTTGGAGCTCGAGCGGTCCTTCTTATGCTCGAGCGGACCTAGTTTTTTTGTTCTTGACGCTCGAGCGTTGTGTTCTCCGCTCGAGCGGGAATGTCATATAACAAAGGGCAGCTGGGCATTTTTGAATCATTTTCTACACCTTCTCTCTCTTTCTTACTTTCCCAAAAACGTTTTTGAGAGCCTCTCTCTCTAGAAACCCTTTTCTCTCTAGGATTTGATCTAGTTAGAGTGTTTTCCTTTCCTTCGGCCTGTGTAAAAGTTGGGTTGATCGTCGAGGGTTTTGTTTTGATCCGAAAATTTTGGAGTTTGGAGCACTTTGGTTTTGGTCTCTTCTCTTCTTTGTAGCTCCGAATTTGAGGTAGGGATTCCTACTCACTCTTATGGGTTTTGACTTAGATATTGAGTTTGTTGTATAAATGGTTTTGGGTTTTGGAAACTAGGGTTTCAAATGTATGATTTTAAAAAAGAGGGTTTTGTTTATTTTGGACCATTAATGTGTGTTTGGGTTTCAAAATGAGTATGTTGATGTTGTTGGTAAAATATGGAGTCTTGGAGTCAATATTGGGAATGAAGGGGAAAATGCCATGTTTTGGTATATTTTTGGGTCATTAGTGTAATTAATGACATTTGTTGAGCAAGTATGGAATTGAGTTGAATATAATGAAATTGATTCATTATGAGATGGATTAGTGAAGTTGGATTTATTAATCGCTCACTTTTGGAAATATGGATATTTTATCTGTTGATGCTTTTATTATCTGTTTAGAAATAATTGCTTTGGGCTACCGGCAGAAGGTAGTCTTGATTGTTGTAGACAATGCATGATGATTAGGTAAACGAAAACTAATCAATTAAATATGTCATAGAGAATGACGGTTGATAGAATACATTGAATTTTTGTATTATTTGATTGTATATGACCTATGTGTATATACGATGTGTTGTGTGGTAGAAGATAGGGGATGTACTCCACGGTTTAGGGGAAGATAGGGGATGGACCTCTAAACCGGATATTGTTGGGAGGAGATAGGGGATGGACTCTGTTGATACAGCTCATATGCTTATCTGTTGAAGTGTTGATACAGCTCATATGCTTATCTATTGAGATGTTGATACAGCTAGTATGCTTGTCTATCGAAGTGTTGATACAGCTAGTATGCTTATCAATTGTGAAATGGGAAATGTTTAATATGAGTCACTACCTCATGTAAATTGTTGACCAGGTTCCGAGCCGTTGATGTGAATTGTGAAATTGATAAGAAATGGAAAAGGAAATGAAATATGGACACAATTGTCATGTAATGGAAATGGTTTATGAATTGATCTATGTGAGTCAAACATTTATCAGTTGCTAATGTCTTAGTTACTGCTCATATTGTGTTTAGCATAACTCTACTGGGCATTTGCTCACCCTTTATGGGACATCATTTTAAGGTACAGGTAGCATGCCACCTCCAAGGACATAGCTTGGATGGTTATGGGAGTTGATGCATCTTTTGATTATTTTGTTTGTATTACATGTAAATCAAGCCCAGGGCTTAATTGTATAGAGTTAGTACTCACTGTTGTAAGAACTACTCTGATAAATAGAAATGTGTTGATTTCTCTCATATCATTGCATGTCTAAAATGTTGGGTTTTATGTATTTATTTGAGGGCGTTACAACTTGGTGTCGGAGCTACCGGGTTCTAATACTTTGGGTACGTGGCAAGTGATTAGTATCACAATGTGTTTGTCTCGCTTGATAGAGACTTAGATGTAATGTCGTATGCTATATGTTTAATTGATAACATGTTTATGTGACTATATGGGTATGGAATGTAGTTTCTAGGATGTTGATTGGATCCTTGGGTTTCTAGGAGTCTTGTTGGAAAAGCACTTGATCAATGCTGTTTCTAACCGGAAATCTAGTAACGCCTCGGGACTGTCTTTATCCGGAAACGAAATTTGTAATTGCTTATGTGATTATGTGCTTACGGGGAGTGAATTACAGTTCTCCATGTATTAGGACGCGAGTGTTATAGCTTCGGCACATTTGTGAATGTGCTAATAGTCTTCGTTACCTTTATTAGGATGTCAGGACGAGGGCGTGGTAGACGTGGTAGGCGTGGTAGACGTGGCAGGAGATGCCTTTACCGGATGACGTTTTGGCAATCCGAGAGGGAGTTGGCCAGGCCAATGTGGCCGAGCCGGCGGGTCAGCAGGCTATGAGTGCCTTGGCCCGAGAAATAGCAGGAGCTTTGGGTATTCTCAGAGCTGGAAATCAGGATCAGGCCCACGTTACTGAGGCAGGGCCTTCTTTCCTGAAAAGGAAATTTTTTCGGTCTAACCCGGAGGAGTTTATTGGGGATCCGAAAGAGCCACTTAAGGATGACGAGTGGTTGGAGCAGATGGAGAAGACGTTTGAGATGCTTGGCATCGAGGACGGGGCTTTAAAGGTGACCTTGGCATCCTTCCAATTGAAGGGAGATGCAGGTCAGTGGTGGAAGTACGAGAAGGGCCGTGTTGGTGGTGCATGGGAGGCGTTTGTAGATGTTTTCCAAGAGAAGTTCTTATCTTCAGCTGCTAGGGAGAAGCTGTGGGAACAGTTTTGTCAGCTTAAACAGCAGGGTTTGTCATTGGCCGAGTTTGAGGCCACATTTACTAGCTTGTCCAGGTTTGCACCTGAACTTATGGCGTCCGAGGAACGGTGTTGCTTTGAGTTTGAGAGGAAGTTGAGACATGGACTCAAGTTGAGGGTTAGAGGGGTCTTTTATTCGAGAGTATAGATGTCTGGTGGATGCTGCAGCTCATCTGGAGATTATGATGCAGGAGGAGGAGGAGGGGCAGAGAGGCTCCAAGAGGAGCCAAGATGGTCAGGGTGATGGCAGGAGACAGAGGGATTCTAACCCTCAGTAGTCCCAGGGTGGTTTGGCTAGATCGACCTTCCCAGTGCCGAGTGCAGGTTGTGGGAGAGGTAATCAGGGATGCTTGACTTGTTTCACGTGTGGCCAGCTGGGTCAGAAGTCTTCAGTTTGCCCACAGAAGGGAGGGGGTCAGCGAGCTGCTTCTTCTTTGGCTCGACCTCAGAGCCAGAGACAGGACAGGGGACAGCCCTTGTCTTGTTATCAGTGTGGTCAGCCTGGGCACCTAAAAACGTTTTGCCCACTGTTGAGTGCCACATCAAGAGCGTCTGGTTCTAGGCAGACGCAGAGTTATCAGCCAGCTCAATCTGTGTAGGCCTCGAGGGCCAATTCGGGAACTTCGTCGTCCTAATCAGTGCAGCAGTCTTTTGCCCCTAGAGGTGAGCAGGTGGATCAGGGGCCTATAGGGCACGTGTATGTTGTTACCGCGTAGGACCTAGTATCGACTCCATCAGTTGTGAGAGGTACCTTTCTATTTTGCAACTCGGTTGCTAGTGTGTTGATTGATACGAGTGCATCTCATTCTTTTGTATCTGCTGCATTTGCTTCTGTGTTGGAGTTGGAGTTGGCACAGTTAGCATCTCCTATATGTGTTGTATCACCTGTTGGGGGTGAATTGATTTTGAAACACGGATGCAGAGGTTATGATATAGAGGTCGCCGACCGTAGGCTTCCGTTTCCTTTTGTTGTTATGCCCATGACGAGTTTCGATGTTATTTTGGGTATGGACTAGCTATCGTCATACGGGGCTGTTATTGATTGCTACCGACAGAGGGTCATAGTATGTACCTTGGGCGGGGAGTGTTTCCATTTCTTGGGGGATCGGGTTGGTAGTGTGTTGCCACCGGTGTATGATCCGCGAGGGCGGAGTGAGCTTAGTGGTCTACTTGCTAGCTTTATGAATGGTGAGTGTGATGAGAGCCAGATTATATTGCCGAGAGTGGTTTGTGAGTATTTGGATGTTTTTTCCGAGGATCTCGTTAGTTTGCCACCTCACCGAGAGATAGAGTTCTCTATTGATTTAGTGCCCGGCACGGCGCCGATTTCTATGGCACCTTATCGTTTTGCCCCAGCCGAGTTGAGTGAGTTGAAGATCCAACTACAAGAATTGTTATATAAGGGTTTTGTTCGCCCAAGTGTTTTGCCGTGGGGAGCACCGGCCCTCTTTGCTAGAAAGAAAGATGGTGCCTTAAGACTATGTATCGACTACCGGAAGTTGAATCGGTGTACCGTTAAGAATAAGTACCCTATGCCCCATATAGATGATTTGTTTGACCAGTTGAAGGGTTCCCGTTGTTTCTCTAAGATAGACTTGAGATCGGGTTACCACCAGTTGAGGGTCAGGGAGGAGGATATTCCAAAGACGGCATTCCGTATGCGGTATGGCCATTATGAGTTTCTGGTGATGCCATTTGGACTTACCAATGCACCGGCACTCTTTATGGACTTGATGAACCGGATCTTCCGGGAATTCTTAGATAGCTTTGTGGTCGTTTTCGTGGACGACATTCTTATCTATTCGCCTTCTGAGGAGGAGCACGAGGAACACTTGAGAGCGGTGCTTGAGTTGCTTAGAGCCCATAGGCTGGATGCCAAGTTAGGGAAGTGTGAATTCTGGCTAGGAGAGGTCAAAGTCTTTGGCCATGTGGTGTCCGGGGAAGGGGTGTCTGTTGATACATCCAAGGTTGAGGCAGTGCAAGACTGGGCACAGCCTAAGAGTGTTTTTGAGATCCGCAGTTTTCTGGGATTAGCTGGGTATTACCGCCGGTCTGTGAAGGATTTCTCCAGGCTAGCTTTGCCATTGACTAGGTTGAAACGGAAAGGGGTCAAGTTTGTATAGAGTGAGACTTGTAAAAAGTCATTCCAGGAGTTAAAGGTTAGATTGACCACCGCTCCGATTTTGATTATTCCGGTGAGAGGTTTGGGTTATACGGTTTATTGTGATGCCTCACGAGAGGGTTTGGGTTGTGTGTTGATGCAAAAGGAGAAAGTAGTAGCTTATGGCTCACGTCAGTTGAAAATACACGAGAAGAATCACCCTATGCATGATCTTGAGTTAGCAGCCGTTATTTTTGCCTTAAAGATTTGGAGGCACTACCTTTATGGTGAGAGGTTCGAGGTATTCTCGGACCATAAGAGTTTGAAGTACCTATTTACACAGAGGGACTTGAATTTGAGGCAGAGAAGGTGGATGGAGTTCGTTGAGGACTACGATTTTGAGTTGCACTATTACCCGGGAAAGGCCAATGTTATGGCCGATGCCCTTAGCAGGAAATCCATTAGTGATGCAGCTTGTATAGCCATCCGGGAATGGGAGATGTTGGGTGTACTTGGCGAGTTTGATTTGCTTCTGGGCGAATCCGTTGAGGCTGCGACCTTGTTTTCTGTTGCTGCACAACCTACACTCATGACTCGAGTGTTAGAGGCACAGAGAGGTGATCTTGAGGTAGAATCCTTCCGAGAGAAGATCTCCAGCGGGAAGGTTGAGAAGGGTTTGATGGTGTATCCCAAGCTGAGTGTGAGATACTGAGACCGTTTGTTTGTATCGGAGTCTTGCCGAGAGGAAGTACTCCGAGTGTTTCATCATTCACGCCTTGTGGTGCATCCGGGAGGCACTAAGATGTATCGTGATTTGGGTCGCCAGTTCTGGTGGCGGGGTATGAAGAGAGATATGGCAGTTTTCGTGTCTAAGTGCCTTACTTGTCAGCAAGTGAAGGCCGAGCATCAGAGGCCAGCGAGTTTGTTGCAACCCTTGCCTATTGCCGAATGGAAGTGGGGGCATGCCACTATGGACTTCGTTGTAGGTCTGCCGAGGACTCAGCAGGGTAGTGATGCTATTTGGGTGGTTGTAGACCGGTTGACTAAGTCGGCGCACTTTATCCCTATGCGTGTAAGAGATTCGGTAGATCATCTTGCCGACTTATATATTCGGGACATAGTGAGGTTGCACGAGGCCCCGGTGACGATCATCTCTGAAAGAGGTCCTCGTTTTACTGCTAGGTTGTGGCAGAGTTTGCAGGGTGCCTTGGGCACTAAATTAACCTTTAGTACGGCTTATCATCGTCAGACTGACGGGCAGTCCGAGTGTACTATTCAGATCCTTGAGGATATGCTTCGAGGTTGTGTCCTTGACTTTAGTGGGATGTGGGAGAAGCATTTGCCCTTGGTGGAGTTTGCCTACAATAACAGTTTTCAGTCGAGTATCGGTATGGCACCGTTTGAGGCCTTGTATGGCTGACCGTGTAGGTCTCTAGTTTGTTGGGCCGAGGTGGGTGATGCACCTTTGTTGGGTCCGGAGTTGGTTAGGGAGACGACGAAGAAAGTTGAGCTTATCCGTAGGAGGCTTGTTACAGCTCAGAGTCGCCAAAAGTGTTGTGCCGACCGTAGGAGGAGGCCTTTGGCGTTTGAGGTAGGTGATCATGTTTTCTTGAAAATATCACCTAGGCGAGGTTTGATGGGGTTTGGGAAGAGTGGGAAGTTATCCCCTCGGTTTGTTGGTCCCTTTGAGATCCTTGAGAGGATTGGGGAGGTTGCTTGTTGTTTAGCCTTGCGACCGCAGTTGTCCGGAGTGCATGACGTGTTTCATGTGAGTATGTTTCGGAAATGTGAGCCAGATCCGTCCCATGTGTTAGATTGGACCGACTTAGAGGTAGATGAGAATGCCTCGTATGAAGAGAGACCGGTTCGGGTCTTGGATAGGCGGGATGAAGTCCTGCGTGGCAAGACCATTCCTTTTGTAAAGGTTTTGTGGAAACATCACGGAGTGGAGGAAGGCACTTGAGAACGTGAGTTGGAGGTCCACGAGAAATATCCGGACTTGTTTGTTGATGTGTAACCATGCATTGGTAATTTTGTAATATTGTTGAACTTTAAGAGTATTATATATGTCTTAAGTTGTAAAACATTGTGAATGTTTTGGTTTATGGAAGTATTGTAGAACTTGCCTTGAACTGGAAATTTGTTATAACATTATATACGTTGAATGTATTGTAGAATTGGGGACATATCATGAATCTTGAATATGATATAAAATTGTGAAACATGTATGTAGAAATTGTTGAATTTCGAGAAAAGCATTTTGTTGATATCTATTGAGATATGTGGTGAATTGCCTCTTGGATAGTGATGGAATGACCGGAAGTGGGTCGAGTTGTTAAATTTCGCATTGTAATAATGTTGGGAATTGAGAAAATCTTGTTTTTGAAAAACTTGTATTTAATTTCGATGATGAAATTCTTTAAGGGGGGAAGGTTATAGTGATCCCGATTTTCCCTTTTCATAATTGTTGTATCCCGGACCCTGGTTCCGTAGAGTTGGTGGTCGTGTAACTTGTTGTCATCCTTTAATTCCATGTGTTTGAGTTTTAGGATGTGTTGGGCGTGTTTCGAGCAGGTGAGTTAAACCTTGATCTAAAATCTAGTTGCCAGGTTTTTGGTCGTTCCGCTCGAGCGGGTCGTATAGCGCTTGAGCAGAGATTGCACACTCCCAGTATTTTCATGCTCTGTAAAACTTCTGCAGGGGTGATTTCTACGCTTGAGCGGATTTCCTACGCTCAAGCGGGTCGCGCTCGAGCGGACTTGTTGGCACTCGAGCGGATAGTACATTTTTGGTGTAAGTTCTGGGAGGGGAAAATCTACGCTTGAGCGGACTGGTTTTCGCGCTCGAGCGGATGTACTTTATTCTTGTGTATTGGAGCTCGAGCGGACCTAATTTTTTTGTTCTTGACGCTTGAGCGTTGTGTTCTCCGCTCGAGCCGGAATGTCGTATAACAGAGGGCAGCTGGGCATTTTTGAATCATTTTCTACACCTTCTCTCTCTCTCTTACTTTCCCAAAAACGTTTTTGAGAGCCTCTCTCTCTAGAAACTGCCTTCTCCCTAGGGTTTGATCTAGTTAGAGTGTTTTCCTTTCCTTCGGCCTTTGTAAAAGTTGGGTAGATCGTCGAGGGCTTCGTTTTGATCCGAAAAATTTGGAGTTTGGAGCACTTTGGTTTCGGTCTCTTCTTTCCTTTGTAGCTCCGAATTTGAGGTAGGGATTCCTACTCACTCTTATGGGTTTTGACCTAGATATTGAGTTTGTTATATAAATGGTTTTGGGTTTTGGAAACTAGGGTTTCAAATGTATGATTTTAAAAAAGAGGGTTTTGTTTATTTTGGACCATTAATGTGTGTTTGGGTTTCAAAATGAGTATGTTGATGTTGTTGGTAAAATATGGACTCTTGGAGTCAATATTGGGAATAAAGGGGAAAATGCCATGTTTGGGTGTATTTTCGGGTCATTAGTGTAATTAATGACATTTGTTGAGCAAGTATGGAATTGAGTTGAATATAATGAAATTGATTCATTATGAGATGGATTAGTGAAGTTGGATTTATTAATCGCTCACTTTTGGAAATATGGATATTTTATCTGTTGATGCTTTTATTATCTGTTTAGAAATAATTGCTTTGGGCTACCGGTGGAAGGTAGTCTTGATTGTTGTAGACAATGCATGATGATTAGGTAAACAAAAACTAATCAATTGAATATGTCATAGAGAATGACGGTTGATAGAATACATTGAATTTTTGTATTATTTGATTGTATATGACCTATGTGTATATACGATGTGTTGTGTGGGAGGAGATAAGGGATGTACTCCACGGTTTAGGGGAAAATAGGGGATGGACCTCTAAACTGGATGTTGTTGGGAGGAGATAGGGGATGGACTCCGTTGATACAGCTTATATGCTTATCTGTTGAGATGTTGATACAGCTAGTATGCTTATCTATCGAAATGTTGATACAGCTAGCATGCTTATCAATTGTGAAATGGGAAATGTTTAATATGAGTCACTACCTCATGTAAATTGTTGGCCAGGTTCTGAACCGTTGTCGTGAATTGTGAAATTGATAAGAAATGGAAAAGGAAATGAAATATGGACACAGTTGTCACGTAATGGAAATGGTTTATGAATTGATCTATGTGAGTCAAACATTTATCAATTGCTAATATCTTAGTTACTGCTCATATTGTGTTTAGCATAACTCTACTGGGCATTGGCTCATCCTTTATGGGACATCATTTTCAGGTACAGGTAGCATGCCACCTCCAAAGACATAGCTTGGATGGTTATGAGAGTTAAAGACTCTTTTGATTATTTTGTTTGTATTACATGTAAATCAAGCCCAGGGCTTAATTGTATAGAGTTAGTACTCTTCTTTTTTGTAACCAAGTGTTGACTTGGAAGTCTGTAAGTCCGTAGGGCATTTGCTTTTGTTGTTAACTTGTAATACTGTTGTAAGAACTACTTTGATAAATAGAAATGTGTTGATTTCTCTTATATCATTGCATGTCTAAAATGTTGGGTTTTATGTATTTATTTGAGGGCGTTACAACTTGGTATCAGAGCTACCGGGTTCGAATACTTTGGATACGTGGGAAGTGATTAGTATCACAATGGGTTTGTGTCGCTTGATAGAGACTTAGATGTAATGTCGTATGCTATATGTTTAATTGATAACATTTTTTTGTGACTATATGGATATGGAATGTAGTTTCTAGGATGTTGATTGGATCCTTGGGTTTCTAGGAGTCTTGTTGGAAAATCACTTGATCAATGTTGTTTCTAACCGGAACTCTAGTAACACATCGGGGCTGTCCTTATCCGGAAACGAAATTCGTAATTGCTTAAGTGATTTTGTGCTTACGTGGAGTGAATTACAGTTGTCCATGTATTAGGACGCGAGTGTTATAGCTTCGGCACATTTGTAAATGTGCTAATAGTCTTCATTACCTTTATTAGGATGTCAGGACGAGGGTGTGGTAGACATGGCAGGCGTGGTAGACATGGCAGGAGATGCCTTTACCGGATGACGTTCCGGCAATGCAAGAGGGAGTTGGCCAGGCCAATGTGGCCGAGCCAGCGGGTCAGCAGGCTATGAGTGCCTTGGCCCGAGAAATAGCAGGAGCTTTGGGTATTCTCAGAGCTGGGAATCAGGATCAGGCCCACGTTACTGAGGCAGGGCCTTCTTTCCTGAAAAGGGAATTTTTTCAGTCTAACCTGGAGAAGTTTGTTGGGGATCCGAAGGAGCCACTTAAGGCTGACGAGTGGTTAGAGCAGATGGAGAAGACGTTCGAGATGTTTTGCATCGAGGACGGGGCTTTAAAGGTGTCCCTGGCATCCTCCCAATTGAAGGGAGATGCGGGTCAGTGGTAGAAGTACGAAAAGGGCCGTGTTGGTGGTGCATGGGAGGCGTTTGTAGATGTTTTTCAGGAGAAGTTCTTATCTTCAGCTACTAGGGAGAAGCTGAGGGAATAGTTTTGTCAGCTTAAACAGCAGGGTTTGTCAGTGGTCGAGTTTGAGGCCACATTTACTAGCTTGTCCTGGTTTGCACCTGAACTTGTGGCGTCCGAGGAACGCCGTTGCTTTGAGTTTGAGAGGTAGTTGAGACGTGGACTCAAGTTGAGGGTTGGAGGGCCTTTTATTCGAGAGTATAGACATCTGGTGGATGCTACAACTCATCTGGAGATTATGACGCAGGAGGAGGAGGAGGGGTAGAGAGGCTCCAAGAGGAGCCAAGATGGTCAGGGTAATGGCAGGAGACAGAGGGGTTCTAACCCTCAGCAGTCCCAGGGTGGTTTGGCTAGATCGACCTTCCCAGTGCCGAGTGCAGGTTGTAGGAGAGGTAATCAGGGATGCTTGACTTGTTTCACGTGTGGCCAGCTAGGTCACAAGTCTTCAGTTTGCCCACAGAAGAGAGGGGGTCAGCGAGCTGCTTCTTTTTCGGCTCGACCTCAGAGCCAGAGTCACGGCAGGGGACAGCCCTTGTCTTGTTATCAGTGTGGTCAGCCTGGGCACCTGAAGAGGTTTTGCCTATAGTTGGGTGCCACATCAAGAGCATTTGGTTCTAGGCAGACGTAGAGTTATCAGCCAACTCAGTCTACGCAGGCCTCGAGGGCCAATCCGGGAGCTTCGTCGTCCCAATCAGTGCAGCAGTCTTTTGCCCCTAGAGTTGAGCAGGTGGATCAGGGGCCTATAAGGCGCGTGTATGTTGTTACCGCGCAGGACCTAGTACCGGCTCCATCAGTTGTGAGAGGTACCTTTCTGTTTTGCAACTCGGTCGCTAGTGTGTTGATTGATACGGGTGCATCTCATTCTTTTGTATCTGCTGCATTTGCTTCTGTGTTGGAGTTGGAGTTGGGACAGTTAGCATCTCCTATATGTGTTGTATCACCTGTTGAGGGTGAATTGATTTTGAAACAGAGATGTAGAGGTTGTGATATAGAGGTCGCCGACCGTAGGCTTCCGTTTCCTTTTGTTGTTATGCCCAGACGGGTTTCGATGTTATTTTAGATATGGACTGGCTATCGTCATACCGGGCTGTTATCGATTGCTACCAACAGAGGGTCACAGTATGTGCCTCGGGCGGGGAGTGTTTCCATTTCATGGGGGATCGGGTTGGTAGTGGGTTGCCACTGGTGTATGATCCGCGAGGGCGGAGTGAGCTTAGTGGTCTACTTGCTAGCTTTATGAATGGTGAGTGTGATGAGACCCATATTATATTGCCAAGAGTGGTTTGTGAGTATTCGGATGTATTTCCCGAGGATCTCGTTAGTTTGCCACCTCATCGAGAGATAGAGTTCTCTATTGATTTAGTGCCCGGCACGGTGCCGATTTCTATGGCACCTTATCGTTTTGCCCTAGCCGAGTTGAGTGAGTTGAAGACCCAGCTCTAGGAATTGTTAGATAAGGGTTTTGTTCGCCCAAGTGTTTCGTCGTGGGGAGCACCAGCCCTCTTTGCTAAAAAGAAAGATGGTGCCTTGAGACTATGTATCGACTACTGGAAGTTGAATCGGGCTACGGTCAAGAATAAGTACCCTATGCCCCGTATAGATGATTTGTTTGACCAGTTGAAGGGTTCCCGTTGTTTCTCTAAGATAGACTTGAGACCGGGTTACCACTAGTTGAGGGTCAGGGAGGAGGATATTCCAAAGACGGCATTCCGTACGCGGTATGGCCATTATGAGTTTCTGGTGTTGCCATTTAGGCTTACCAATGCACCGGCAGTCTTTATGGACTTGATGAACCGGATCTTCCGGGAATTCTTAGATAGCTTTGTGGTCGTTTTCGTGGACGACATTCTTATCTATTCGCCTTTTGAGAAGGAGCACGAAGAACACTTGAGAGTGGTGCTTGAGTTCCTTAGAGCCCATATGCTGTATGCCAAGTTAGGGAAGTGTGAATTCTGGCTAGGAGAGGTCAAAGTCTTTGGCCATGTGGAGTCCGAGGAAAGGGTGTCTTTTGATACATCCAAGGTTAAGGCAGTGCAAGACTGGGCACAGCCTAAGAGTGTTTTTGAGATCCGCAGTTTTCTGGGATTAGCTGGGTATTACCGCCGGTCTGTGAAGGATTTGTCCAGGCTAGCTTTGCCATTGACTAGGTTGACGCGGAAAGGGGTCAAGTTTGTATGGAGTGAGACTTGTAAAAAGTCATTCCAAGAGTTGAAGGTCAGATTGACCACCGCTCCGATTTTGATTATTTCGGAGAGAGGTTTGGGTTATACGGTTTATTGTGATGCCTCACGAGAGGGTTTGGGTTGTGTGTTGATGCAGAAGGAAAAAGTAGTAGCTTATGGCTCACGTCAGTTGAAAATACACGAGAAGAATCACCCTACGCATGATCTTGAGTTAGCAGCCGTTATTTTTGCCTTAAAGATTTGGAGGCACTACCTTTATGGTGAGAGGTTCGAGGTATTCTCGGACCATAAGAGTTTGAAGTACTTGTTTACACAGAGGGACTTGAATTTGAGGCAGAGAAGGTGGATGGAGTTCATTGAGGACTACGATTTTGAGTTGCACTATCACCCGGGAAAGGCCAATATTGTGGTCGATGCCCTTAGTAGAAATCCATTAGTGATGCAGCTTGTATAGCCATCCGAGAATGGGAGATGTTGGGTGCACTTGGCGAGTTTGATTTGCTTCTGGGCGAATCCGTTGGGGCTGCGTCCTTGTTTTCTGTTGTTGCACAGCCTACACTCATGACTCGAGTGTTAGAGGCACAAAGAGATGATCTTGAGGTAGAATCCCTCCGAGAGAAGATCTCCAGTGGGAAGGTTGAGAAGGGTTTGACGGTGTATCCCGACCTGAGTGTGAGATACTAAGACCATTTGTTTGTGCCGGAGTCTTGTCGAGAGGAAGTACTCCGAGAGTTTTATCATTCACGCGTTGCGGTGCATCCGGGAGGCACTAAGATGTATCGTGATTTGAGTCGCCAGTTCTGGTGACGGGGCATGAAGAGAGATGTGGCAGTTTTCGTGTCTAAGTGCCTTACTTGTCAGCAAGTGAAGGCCGAGCATCAGAGGCCAGCGGGTTTGTTGCAACCCTTGCCTATTGCCGAATGGAAGTGGGGGCATGTCACTATGGACTTCGTTATAGATCTGCCGAGGACTCAGCGGGGTAGTGATGCTATTTGGGTGGTTGTAGACCGGTTGACTAAGTCAGCACACTTTATCCCTATGCGCGTGAGAGATTCGGTAGATCATCTTGCCGACTTATATATTCAGGACATAGTGAGGTTGCTCGGGGTCCCAGTGATGATCGTCTCAGATAGAGATCCTCGTTTTACTGCTAGGTTGTGGCAGAGTTTGCAGGGTGCCTTGGGCACTAAATTGACCTTTAGTACGACTTATCATCCTCAGACTGACGGGCAGTCCGAGCGTACTATTCAAATCCTTGAGGATATGCTTCGAAGTTGTGTCCTTGACTTTAGTGGGACGTGGGAGAAGCATTTGCCCTTGGTGGAGTTGCCTACAACAACAGTTTTCTGTCGAGTATCGGTATGGCACCGTTTGAGGCCTTGTATGGCTAACCGTGTAGGTCTCTAGTTTGTTGGGCCGAGGTAGGTGATGCATCTTTGTTGGGTCCGGAGTTGGTTAGGGAGATGACGGAGAAAGTTGAGCTTATCCGTAGGAGGCTTGTTACAGCTCAGAGTCGCCAAAAGAGCTATGCCGACCGTAGGAGGAGGCGTTTGGCGTTTGAGGTAGGTGATCATGTTTTCTTGAAAATATCACCTAGGCAAGGTTTGATGAGGTTTGGGAAGAGTGGGAAGTTATCCCCTCGGTTTATTGGTCCCTTTATCGTTTAGCCTTGCCACCGCAGTTGTCCGAAGTGCATGACGTGTTTCATGTGAGTATGCTTCGAAAGTATGAGCCGGATCCGTCCCATGTGTTAGATTGGACCGACTTAGAGGTAGATGAGGATGCCTCGTATAAAGAGAGACCAGTTCGGGTCTTGGATAGGCGGGATCAGGTCCTGCGTGGCAAGACCATTCCTTTGGTAAAGGTTTTGTGGAAACATCATGGAGTGGAGGAAGCCACTTGGGAACGTGAGTTGGAGGTCCGCAAGAAATATCCGGACTTGTTTGTTGATGTGTAACCATGCATTGGTAATTTTGTAATATCGTTGAACTTTAAGAGCATTATATATGTCTTAAGTTGTAAAACATTGTGAATGTTTTGGTTTATGGAAGGATTGTAGAACTTGCCTTGAACTGGAAGTTTCTTATAACATTATATATGTTGAATGTATTATAGAAATGGAGATATATCATGAATGTTAAATATGATATAAAATTGTGAAACATGTATGTAGAAATTGTTGAATTTCGAGAAAAGCATATTGTTGATACCTATTGAGATATGTGGTGAATTGCCTCTTGAATAGAGATGGAATCACCGGAAGTAGGTCGAGTTGTTAAATTTCGCATTGTAATAATGTTGGGAATTGAGAAAATCTTGCTTTTGAAAAACTTGTATTTAATTTCGGGGACGAAATTCTTTAAGAGGGGAAGGTTATAGCGATCCCGGTTTTCCCTTTTCATAATTGTTGTATCCTGGACCCTGGTTCTGTAGAGTTGGTGGTCGTGTAACTTGTTGTCATCCTTTAATTCCATGTGTTTGAGTTTTAGGATGTGTTGGGCGTGTTTCGAGCAAGTGGGTTGAACCTTGGTCTAAAATCTAGTTGCCAGGTTTTTGGTCGTTCCGCTCGAGTGGGTCGTATAGCGCTCGAGCAGAGATTGCACACTCCCAGTATTTTCATGCTCTGTAAAACTTCTGCAGGGGTGATTTCTGCGCTTGAGCGGATTTCCTGCGCTCAAGCGGGTCGCACTCGAGCGTGCTTGTTGGCGCTCGAGCAGATAGTACATTTTTGGTGTAAGTTCTGGGAGGGGAAAATCTACGCTTGAGCGGACTGGTTTTCGCGCTCGAACTGATGTATTTTATTCTTGTGTCTTGGAGCTCGAGCGGACCTAGTTTTTTTGTTCTTGACGCTCGAGCGTTGTGTTCTCCGCTCGAGCAGGAATGCCGTATAACAGAGGGCAGCTGGGCATTTTTGAATCATTTTCTACACCTTCTCTCTCTCTCTTACTTTCCCAAAAACGTTTTTGAGAGCCTCTCTCTCTAGAAACCCCCTTCTCTCTAGGGTTTGATCTAGTTAGAGTGTTTTCCTTTCCTTCGGCCTTTGTAAAAGTTGGGTAGATCGTCGAGGGCTTCGTTTTGATCCGAAAAATTTGGAGTTTGGAGCACTTTGGTTTTGGTCTCTTCTCTCCTTTGTAGCTCCGAATTGGAGATAGGGATTCCTACTCACTCTTATGGGTTTTGACCTAGATATTGAGTTTGTTATATAAATGGTTTTGGGTTTTGGAAACTAGGGTTTCAAATGTATGATTTTAAAAAAGAGGGTTTTGTTTATTATGGACCATTAATGTGTGTTTGGGTTTCAAAATGAGTATGTTGATGTTGTTGGTAAAATATGGACTCTTGGAGTCAATATTGGGAATAAAGGAGAAAATGCCATGTTTGGGTATATTTTCGGGTCATTAGTGTAATTAATGACATTTGTTGAGCAAGTATGGAATTGAGTTGAATATAATGAAATTGATTCATTGTGAGATGGATTAGTGAAGTTGGATTTATTAATCGCTCACTTTTGGAAATATGGATATTTTATTTGTTGATGCTTTTATTATTTGTTTAGAAATAATTGCTTTGGGCTACCGGTGGAGGGTAGTCTTGATTGTTGTAAACAATGCATTATGATTAGGTAAACGAAAACTAATCAATTGAATATGTCATAGAGAATGACGGTTGATAGAATACATTGAATTTTTGTATTATTTGATTGTATATGACCTATGTGTATATACGATGTGTTGTGTGGGAGGAGATAAGGGATGTACTCCACGGTTTAGGGGAAGATAGGGGATGGACCTCTAAACCGGACGTTGTTGGGAGGAGATAGGGGATGGACTCCGTTGATACAGCTCATATGCTTATTTGTTGAAGTGTTGATACAGCTCATATGCTTATCTGTTGAAGTGTTGATACAGCTCATATGCTTCTCTGTTGAGATGTTGATACAGCTAGTATGCTTATCTATCGAAGTGTTGATACAGCTAGTATGCTTATCAATTGTGAAATGGGAAATGTTTAATATGAGTCACTACCTCATGTAAATTGTTGGCCAGGTTCTGAGTCGTTGTTGTGAATTGTGAAATTGATAAGAAATGGAAAAAGAAATGAAATATGGACACAGTTGTCATGTAATGGAAATGGTTTATGAATTGATCTATGTGAGTCAAACATTTATCAATTGCTAATGTCTTAGTTACTGCTCATATTGTGTTTAGCATATCTCTACTAGGCATTGGCTTACCCTTTATGGGACATCATTTTCAGGTACAGGTAGCATGCCACCTCCAAGGATATAGCTTGGATGGTTATGAGAGTTGAAGACTCTTTTGATTATTTTGTTTGTATTACATGTAAATGAAGCCCAGGGCTTAATTGTATAGAGTTAGTACTCTTCTTTTTTGTAACCAAGTGTTGACTTGGAAAGCTGTAAGCCCGTAGGGCATTTGCTTTTGTTGTTAACATGTAATACTGTTGTAAGAACTACTCTGATGAATATAAATGTGTTGATTTCTCTTATATCATTGCATGTCTAAAATGTTGGGTTTTATGTATTTATTTGAGGGCGTTTCAGAAAGTGAGGTTTTAAAAGAATCGATGTTAGAAAGATGAGATCTAAGATCATTAACAACAACGATAAAGTCCTAGTAGTGATCTCTGTAGAAATCCTTGATCTCGGCCTTCTTGGATTTGGAGAAGTGACGGAGATGGTGAATGAGATGGTGTTAGAGTTGAAGCGAGAGATAGTTCTGTTCAATTTCTTTTTTCTTTTTGTTTTTCTTAATGTGTGTTTGAATAGATCAGTTAAAAAAAAAAATCAAAACAAATTTTGATCGATAGTGGGTTTGTGGAGAAAGAGAGGGAGAGAGCAAAAGAGAAAGTATTCAAAGAATTTTGACAGATAATGGGTTTGTGGAAAGAGAGATAAGGGAGAGAAAATCATATTTTTATCTGTTCAAAACCCAACTCTCTCTCTCTCTCTCTCTCTCTCTCTCTCTCTCTCCCCTTCTCTTTCTGTGTGTGTGTGTATTTGAATTTGAACAAATAGAATAAAAAATTGAATAGATAGGAAAAACAAAGCTTGAATTCCGACAGATAGGAAAAAGAAGCTTGGTGAATTCTAAGAAATAGATACAAATTTGAACAAATAGGTTCGAAAAATTGAATAGATAAAAAAAAAAGATTTGAATAGATAGATTAAAATAAAAAAAATTCAACAAATAGGTGGAAATGTCTTTTTGATCAAAAAAATTCAGAAAAAAAGAAGCTTGGCTATAAATTTATTTATTTTTTGCTACGGCATCAGTTGCCGATACAAAAAGGTCTATTTTTTTGCGTCGGCACAAATTTGCCGACGCAAAAGGTCTATCTTTTGAGTCGGTAAATTCAACCGACTCAAGTAATGCTATCAAATATTAATTTTTTGTGTCGGCCAACGGTGCCGACGCTAGAGGTTTGGTATTTGCATTGGTAACTCTGTGCCGTCTCCAAAAGACTACCTTTTGCGACGGTAAAATTTGCCGACTCAAAAAACCGACTCAAAAGGCCCTTTCTTTAGTAGTGTGTCCTTATTGCCCCAATAATTTCACCTGTCCTTGATGACTTACAAGGGTGAAAATATGATTTGTCACTAATTTTCTCTATTATCAATTAGACTAAACTGATGCATAATTTAAAATTAAAGGTCAAAATCGAGTCAATTGAAAATATAGAGACTAAAATGATACAATGGGTAAAATATAAAGATCATAGATGCAATTTGTTGAATTATAAATGTTAAAAGACTTCAATTAATATATTGAGTTATATAAAATGACTAAATTATTTTCTAAATGCATGTACTATTTACATTGACAATATAGCAGTTGCTTAAAAAAATATAATATAAAAATATTTTTTCTAAAAATCTAATTTACATTTTTCGTCGTAGTCCCAAAACCTTCAATTCTTATGTTGTCGATTGCCTCCAATTTACTAAAAAAAAAATTGTTTCAAATCGTGTTATTGAGTCACTTTCTAAAGAAGAACAAGAAAGGTTGTGGAAACATTCAAAAATTAAAAATTTTAGTTTTAAAAATCGCCAAACAGATGATTGGCTAAAACCTGATAAGACTGTAACCTAAGGGTTTAAAAATAAAAAGAAGCGAACAATTGTCAATACAAATTAACGTCTGTCACTTCTTTCCCTCTTATATTATTTCATTGAGTTTATTTTCTTTCTTGGAGGTATAATATGGTTTGTTCCAATCTTAATAGAGTTTGAGGGTCAAGATCAACTACCCCACTGGGACCAGTAATGTTTCGAAATTACTGGCTCCACATGTGCATTCACTTAAGGGTTGGCCTAGTAGAGATAATTTAGAGGCTAAGTTGTGTTATTTTTAGGTTTTAAATTCAATACTTATTTGCCTTTGGGGTCAGTTCATGCAGGACGTTTGCTGTGATTTTAAATGGAGGCCCCTCAAATGGGGAGTGAGATTGACCTCCCGAGATTAGTCTAGGTACACGTAAACTAGTCCAAACACCGATTTTTTTTTTCTTTTTAAAAAAAAAGGCATTTGCTCGCTTCTAGAATCATGTAAAAACTATAAATCAACAATTTAAAATTATTGAAGACTAGTTGGGTTGGTTTTTTTTATTTTTTTTTTATCAACGAAAAACTTTATTGAAATAGTTCGGCAGTACAAGAGATACAAAGACCAACATTAAAAAAGCATGCAAGAGGCGTTCAAATAGCATCAAAGCAAACAATACCCATCCCAACTAAATTGACACAAGAAAATCTACCCAATCATTTGCAAGCACGCCCCAAAACACACAATTAGAGAGGTTCCAATCCAACTGTGAAGAACGAAAACAAGCAGTGAAACTCAAACAACCCCCTACCCCCCATCCTTTCAACAACACCCTTTGGTGTACCAATCTAAGCATCATCTCAACACAATCAGCAAAACCCCAATTCCCTCTCTCAAATACAAACTCTAATGCTATAAAAATTGAAAATAAAATCACTCAATGAGAACTCCTTGAGTAGCTTTTTGTATTTCACCCAAGAAGCAACATATAAATTTATTCTTTCTGGTACCTGATCAATTATTAAAATATTCTTTAATATAGACAAATCATCTTATTAAAAAACTACACAAGGCTAGTTTTAATTTGAACATGGTACTACTAATAAGTCTATGTAATTATTGGATACTATTCAATGTTCTTAACTTCATAAGCTTTTTTTTGCACCTCCAAAGAGAGCGAACACATAAGTGGTGATGTATGATGATTACGGATGTGTCTGGACTTGCTAACCTAGTCTAAGGTGTGGGTTTTTTACTCCTAAGTAAGGATTTCAAATTATGTGTGATCAATAGGATGAGCCACAAGTTTGTTTCTTGGCCTCAATGCAGAGGACTTCACTGATTTTGCTAGGTGTGAAAAATAAACAAAGACTCAATGGATGAGTGCTAAAATGAAAATAAATTGAAAAAGCATTAATGAAGCGCAATTGAAGTATAGTTTAAGCAAAGTGCCATTTAAGTCTTCGTAGTTTAAATTTAAATAATTTGGTCACTATATTTTCAATTTTATTACAATGTGATCCATCAATCACTTACTATTAGAATTTAGAACGAGAAAATACCTTGTGTAAAATTAAAGAAACCAAAAAAAAATTTAAAACAAACTACAGGGATCATCAGTTTAATATATTTATTACATCAGTGATCCCTATACTTTGTTTTGAATTTCATTTCGGTCCCTCTAATTTTGCATGTGACTTTTTTTTTGTTTTTTTGTTTTTTTTCAAAATGTTAACAACACATGACGTATGAATTACATTGCAACAAATTTAAAAATGTAGACATTAAATTGTTCAAATTGAAACTATGAGGATCAAAATAAAATTTTGTCAAAACTAAAAGAACCAGTGGTGTAATTTACCAAAAAAAACACTTAAGAAAAAAATTCCGAATCGTTACAATTGAGCAATCAAACTAGAACAATTTGCTAGAAGTTGCTCAGCAATATATTATAAGTTAGGTGTGCAAGAACTGATCTTAAGTTATTTTGGTGCTGGACCCTTTTAGAATGCTGGGCATAGAATCCTATAATGAAAACGCGTATGTGTTTTGACTTAACAAACGTGTATGGCCATAGAAACCCATCTCTAATTGGGATCATGGTATAACTCGGAGCATTTTTGTGTGACGTGAGGCTCAATCACCCATTATTTTCTGGGAACCGTTGAGGCAACCAAAAACATCTTCCTTTATTTATTAAATTCTTAAATTAAATAAATAGACTTCTTCTCTATTTTTTTTTTTTTAAAAATAGACTTAATTCTTGCCATAACATCCCTTTCACTGGTCCATGTGAATTTTTGTCAAAATAGATACAGACAGCCATACAAGTAGTCTAATTAAAAAATAATTCCTTCTTTTCAAATTGATTTAGACTAATGAAGTAGACTGCATATTTAATTACAGAAAACTTTGTTTAAAATGATTTCATTCATTTTCTTAATTGTCTGATCCTTCACCCATCAACCCCATCTCCGTAGCAGCTTCCTCCATGGCCCCCAAAAGTCACTTTTATAATGTCTAAGGTCCCTTAACATTGATCCAGTGAAATTTCAATCCAGAAAAATTCTTCCGAGAAAAATTTTGGACTTCCCAAAGAATTTCTCTAGGTTCAAAATAGAGAAAATTGAAATTTCTGTAAATTCAAATTAGAGAAATCCAGAGAAAATTAAACAGGACAGAGAAAATTAAACAAGGTAGTGAAAATTACCCGGAGAAAATTGAAATTTCTCTAAGTTCAAACCAGAGAAATTCAGAGAAAATTAAACAACACAGAGAAAATTAAACAAGACAGCGAAAATTACTCAGAGAAAGTCTCTATTAGTCTCGCTGGAATCACCTTGTTTCAAGGATCTATGGTTCATGTTGTCCCTTTGCACATGATCATCAATCTATACAAACAGAAGGGAAAAAAAAAAAAAGTAAAATAAAGAAATAAAAAATAGTAATATAACAAATGTTGAATGTTCAATGGATAAAAAAAAAAAAAAAAAAAAAAAAGTAGGAATGGTCTTACCATAGCATTGCCTCATCAAAGTCGAAGGTTCTTTTTTCACACTCTATTGGCGAATCAGATTCGAAACAAAAAAAGGACACATTGCAAAATTTTCTCACTGAAAATTAACTTTAAAAAAACTTTTACAATAATTTTCCCCAAAAATTATAGACATAGACTGGTGATTCCAGAATTTCAAAGTTTCATCAGTATCCAAGGCCAAAAAAACTAATTTAACAAAGTCATAAAAGCATCGCTATAAAAACCTCTTGCACTGTTGAAACAATGTAAGGAGTTTTTTTTCATTAGATTATACTACTATAAATCTCCAACCTTCTGCAATCAATGTAAACATCTAATAGTCGAAATCACCCTGCGTACAGATTTGTAGATTAACGCTGGCAATCAAAACACATTCTGCTGCGTCGACGTCATTTTTCAGCATTGGAAGACAGAGATCTAAGCCAATCTACATCGGCGGCAACTCCGATGACGATGAAATCGACTCCGACGACGATGGTATTTGTGGTGGTGGTGGTGGTGGCCATGGCCATTGAAAGGAGTGAAGTGAGGTTTGGATTTAGAAAGAGAGAGAGAGAGAGAGATATATATATATATATGAGGTTTGATGTGAGAGAGTCAAATTTCTCTGTGATATATGGGTGTGAGATTGAGGGACTTTAGACATCATAAAATAATATTGTGAATTTCTTCCATTACTAAAAATAAGAAAGGGACCTTAGACTAATTTTTCTATATTTAAATGCATAATTCAAATATAGTTTTAGAATTTTTTTTTTTTTTTTTTTTGTCAAGACATACAAACATAATTAGAGCATCCATAATGGATGTGCTAGTGGGTGTGCTAGTGTTAGTGGCCAAATTTTTAGCCAACCACAGTGATTTTTGTCTTCACAATGGAAGTGTTAAGGGGGTGTGTTAGTGTCATGTGTTAGTGTCAGTTGTTAACTTATGTGTTAACTGTGGCTAGTCTTTTAGCCAGCGCAAGCGTATGTGTGTGTGCGTGTGTGTGTGTGTGTGTGTGTGTGTGTGTGTGTGAGAGAGAGAGAGAGAGAGAGACAGAGAGAGAGAGAGAGAGAGGGACATGGGGAAGTTTCGTGGGATCGTCCGGTCGGTCGTCCTCTCGAATGTCTGAACCCTTCAAGTAAAAAAAAAATAAAAATATTGCAGTTGACTGGCCAATTGTTTTTTTGGCCAGTCGACTTTGTTTTTAGTGTCAGATGCTAAGTGAACAAGCAAAGGAGGGAGGGAGAGAGAGGGGCACTAACAGTGCAGTGGGGTGGGGCCATTCAGTTTTCGATTATTATTTATTTTATTTATTGTTTGTATATATATATATTCTTAACATACATCTTAACACATACCTTAATACATTCATTGTATCACCATTCACTCACTAAATTAACAAACTCTTAACACACATTTTTTGGTCCGACTTTTATCACTTTTTGTCATATAACACATTTTAACACACATTTTTAATACAACCATTGTGGATGCTCTTAGAACATCTGTAGTGGTGAATTTAAATAGGAAACTAGTGTCATATATTAACTAGAAATGTCAATTAATAATTCTTTTTGATAAAATTGCTTTCTAATAGATTAGCTAAGGTTAGGGGTGTAAAATTGGTCCGTGGGCCTGGCCAGGCTTGGGTCCGAACCCAGCCTAAGACCTTAGGCCTGGACCGTCTGTTTTACAGCACAGCTCGTGAGCCTGACCCATCGCCCGACCCGGCCCGAACCAAAAAATTTTGCCCCCACCCTAGCTGGCCCCATCCCAACTGCTCCCTGCGCAGTGCACACTAAACTAACAGTAAGAAATTTGCAAAAAAAAAATCAAACGGTCACAATTTTATTAATTAACCCCTCACTCCTCCCAACTCCTATAAATACCACCCCTCTCTTATTTCTCCTATTTTATTTCTCACAAACAAATCTCTCTCTCAAACTCTCATTCTCTCTCAACTCTCTCCATTAATTTTGAAATCACATCCCTAAGTGGCAATGACAATTGTGCAAGAAGAAGTTTTTATCAGAAAAACTAAGTTTTGTATCGCATTTGCTAGTCAGTAACATTAATTATTTGAATTAATATTTATTAGTTATTCATTTTTTTACGTTAATTATTTCGTAACATGTATTAGTTGTTATTGTTTACTTGTTATTATTTACTCATTATTGTTTACTCATTATTTTAATTAATTGTTAGTTCATATATATTATTTAACTTACATTATTATGGATCCTAATATTCCTAATGTTTATGTCGATATTAATGCATATAGGCAATATAAATTTGTTGATTCTCTTTTTACTGTACCTAATATCTCTCTTCCAACAGCAGCAGCATCATCTAAGGGCACGTCTAGTATTGTTTGGAAGCATCTTGAAAGAGTATCTATAACTAATCTTGATAATATAACTGTATTTAAAGCAAAATATAAATATTGTGCACATTTACTCGGTGTTGCATCTGCAGGGGTACTAGCCATCTAAAAAGGCATGCTCAAAGACATTTACAAAGTTAACAACATGAAATTAGAACTCAAATGCAATTAGGGGCTTAATCAATTGGTAATTTGCAAACAATTACATATGATCCTATGTGCACAAAATTCTGTAATTAATTATATTATTAAAAAAGAACAACATTTTACTACTAGTGAATGTCTTGATTTTTAATAAATGATTCACAGAGGTTTTGCACTACAATATTAAGGTTTTTCAAGAAATACTACTAGAAACAGAATTTTAAAGAAATTTGAAGATATTAAAAGTGAATTATTTGACATTTTCAAAATTTTGAATAGAAGTATTTGTTTAATATCTGATCTGTGGTCAAATAATAGTTTAGAATATCAATGTATCCCTATGCATTTTATTAATAATGATTGGAAATTAAATATAAAAAAAATTATTTCATTTACATTAGTTGAATTTTCCTACACTAGTCATTCACTTGGGGTAGAAATGAAAAATGTATTGTATAAGTAGGCTTTGCAAAACAAAATATTTACCATTAGTTTAGATAATGCAACATATTACAATCAGATTGCAACCCATTTGAAATCAACTTTATAATTACTTGTTGATAGTGGTTTATTTCATATTCGTTGTTATGTTCATATTTTAAACTTAATTGTTAAAACAGCGATGCATATATACGAGATTTCTATACTGGTAATAAAAAATGCAGTTGTTACTATTTTGTCTTCTGCTAATCAAATTTTGAAATATAGAAAAATTTGTCAACGAGAAAGTATGCCATTTAAAAAAATTAATTTTAGAATTAGTCAGTAGGTGGAATTCAACATATAATATGTTAACGAGAGCTTGTAAATAAATAAAAGTAATAGATTTATTTTTTGCAATAACATCAATAGGAGGAGTACTGACTCTCACAAAACTTAATTGGCGCCAAGTAACCTTGTATATAAAGATTTTCTAAAAACTTTTGATACTGTAACAAATTTATTTTCTTATATATTTATATTCTTACTTCACCATTATTTTACATATGTTAGCAGTAATAATGAAATTTTTCACAAAATATATGAGTAATGGATATTATGTAACAATTATTACTGCAATGAAAGAAATTTGATAAATATTTTGATCCATTGTCTCATCTTTTAGGTATAGCAATGATAATTGATCCTAAATGTAAAGAAATTAGTTTACAAAAATTTTTAGAACGTATTTTCACTGATCAAAAACAACTTGCCCCTATTATGAGAATAAGCAAAAAATTATTTGAAGAATATAGGACAATTGTATCTGCAAGTACACCTACACACACTACACCTATAGCGATCCCGATTTTTCCCTATTTGGTTGTTGTGTTCCGGACTTAGGTTCCGTGGTGTTGGTTGTTGTATATATCTTGTTGTCATCCTTTAATTTTTTGTATTCGAGTTTTTTGATGTGTTGGGCAGGTTTGTAACAGGTTGGTTGTGTTTGGGAACAAATGGTTGCTGCCCAGATTTTTGTGTCTTCACTCGAGCGAGACTTTTGTTGCTCGAGCGAGCCCTGTGTTTTAGATACTTCGCTCGAGCCAAGGTTCCTTCGCTCGAGCGAGAGTTGGGTGATGTGTCTGGTGGCTCGAGCGAGAAGTCTTGGGCTCGAGCTTGTGTCTGCGTCTGGTTCTAGACCTGAAGGTTGCAATTCTTCACTCGAGCGAGCTTTCCTTCGCTCGAGCGAGCGAGGTCTATGTTTTGGATTTCTTTGCTCGAGCGAGCTTTTCTTCGCTCGAGCATGCTTCTGGGTTGCAGACCAGAAGCTTCGATTTGTTGGCTCGAGTGAGGTTTTCTACGCTCGAGCGAGGTTTCTTTGTGTCTGGTCGCTCTAGCGACCACTCCTTCACTCGAGCGAGCCTCGAATATATCAGTTGGCAGCAGCGGGTTACACTTCACTTTTTCATCATCTTCTTTTATACAAACCCTAGACTAGCTGCTCTTTCTCTCTCTATATACCTTCTCTCTAGGGTTTCATCTAATTCTAGTGGTCTTCTACCTTAGTCCCTTTAGAAGAAAGGTAGAGCTTCGCGAGGGCTTCGCTTTAATCTGGAAAGTTGTGGATTTGGAGCACTTTGAGTTTCACCTCTCTTCTCCTTTGAGCTCCAAAAATTAAGGTAGGTATAACCTACTCTATTCTATGAGTTTTAACATAAATTTTGATCATTTTGATTAGATGGTGTTGCTTAGTCATTTTGAGAAAGTTAGGGTTTGATTTGAGGTTATAAAAATGGGGGTTTTCAAATGTTAAAACCTATGCGTGTATTAGACATTGAAAAATGAAATTGTTGTTGTTAAATCGATGAAATTGAGCCTTTGGGCTATATTGAGAAAAGCGGAAAAATGCCTAATTATGTTGAATAATTAATTTGGGAAAATGTGAAATTGAAGTGAAATTCATGAAATTGGAAAACTATGGAAGTAAATGGTGTAGTTGGATAATTTAATCACTCGCCTATGAAAATGTCGATATTTTATCTGTTGATAAATTTATTATCTGTTTAGAGATAACCGCTTTGGGCTATCGGTGGAGGATAGTCTTGATTGTTATAGATATTGTATGATCATTGAATATGTCATTGAATATGACGGTTAGAATAATACAGCAAATGTGTGTATTGATTGATCATTGCATATGATAAATGTTTAAATACATTGCATATGTATATTGTTTGGGAGGAGATAGGGGATGTACTCCATGGTTTGAGAGGAGATAGGGGATGGACTCCACTGATACAACAAATATGTGTATCACTTGAAATATGGAAGTGTTGAAGTATGGAAGTGTTTTAATATGAGTTATATTCTCATGTGAATTGTGAAGTATAGAAGTGTTTTAATATGTGTTATAGTCTCATTGAATTGTTTGGCCAAGTTCTGAGCCATAATTATGAATCGAAACTGTATAAGTGAAGGAAACTGAAATGAAAAATGGATGTACTTGATGTTGAATTGAAAAGTGTTGTAAGTTGGTTTATAAGTGTCAACCATATATCAAATGTTATTGTTTTAGTTATTTCTCATACTTGGTTTAGTATATCTCTACTGGACATTGGCTCACCCTATATAGGACATCATTTTTAGGTTCAGGTGATATGCCGCCTCTAAGGACATAGCTTGGGAGGCTTAGAGGCTGAAGATCCCTTTCTGTTGTTTACCTTTTTGTGTATTACATATAAATTCAAGTCGAGGGCTTAATGTGTATGAGTTAGTACTCTCTTTTTTTTTTGTAACCAAGTGTTGGCTTGGAAAGTTATAAACCCGTAGGGTATTTACTTTTGTTGTCAACATGTAATACTTTTGAGATAAATACTCTGATAAATAGATGTACGTTTTATTCTCTTGAATATATTGTCAATTTCTTGTATCATGAATGTATGAATTATGGGTTTATTTTGAGGGCGTTACAACTTGGTATCAGAGCGTACCAGGTTCGAATACTTTGGGTACGCGGGAAGTGGTTACTACCACAATGGGTTTGTCTCGCTTCTTAGAGACTTATGCATGATGTTATATGTTTATTTGATAACATGTTTATGTGACTATATGGGTATGGGATTTAGTTTCTAGGATGTTGATTGGATCCTTGGGTTTCTGGGAGTCCTGTTGGAAAAGCACTTGATCAATGTTGTTTCTAACTGGAACTCTAGCAACGTCTCGGGACTGTCATTATCCGGAAATGAAATTCATAAACGCTTATGTGATTATGTGCTTATGTGGAATGAATTACTATTGTCCAATGCATTAGAACGCGAGTGTTATATCTTCGGCACATTTATGAATGTGCTAATGATCTTCGTTACCTTTATTAGGATGTCAGGACGAGGACGTGGTGGTAGGCGAGGTAGGCCTATGAGGCAGGAGATGCCTTTACCGGATGAGATTTTGGCGCAGCAGGAGGGTGTTGGTCAAGCCAATGTGGCCGAGCCAGTAGGTCAGCAGGCCATGGGCACCTTAGCCCGCAAGATGGCAGGAGCATTGAGGGAATCCATGGACATTCTCAGAGCTGAGAATCAAGTCCAAGCCCATGTGGTTGAGGCAGGGCCTTCTTTTCTGAAGAGGGAGTTTTTTCGGTCCAATCCGGATGAGTTTGTGGGGGATCCTAAAGAGCCAATGAAGGCTGATGAATGGCTTGAGCAGATGACAAAGACATTTGAGATGCTTGGCATCGAAGATGGGGCATTGAAGGTGACCTTGGCGTCTTTCTAGTTAAAGGGAGACGCGGGTCAGTGGTGGAAGTTCGTGCGAGGTCGTACTAGAGGGACTTGGGAGGCTTTCGTTGATGCCTTTTAGAAGAAGTTTCTGTCTCCCGTTGTTAGGGAGAAGCTGAGGGATCAGTTCTATCAGCTTAAGCAGCTGAGTACACCAGTGGCCGAGTTTGAGGTCGCATTTACCAGTTTGTCTAGGTTTGCACCTGAGCTAGTGGCGTCTGAGGAACGTCGTTGTCTGGAGTTCGAAAGGAAGTTGAGGCACGGACTCAAGGTTAGGGTTACTGGGTCCATGACTCAGGAGTATGGACGCCTTGTGGATGCTGCGGCCCATATGGAGATTATTATGCATGAAGAGGATGAGAGGTTGAGGGGCTCCAAGAGGAGTCAGGATGGCCAGAGGGATGGCAAGAGGCAGAGGGGTTCTAACCCTCAACAGTCACAGGGTACTTTTGTGAGATCTACCTTTCTAGTGCCGAGTTTAGGTTTTGGGAGAGGCAGTCAGGGAGACGTTACTTGTTACAAATGTGGTCAGCTGGGCCACAAGTCTCCAGCTTGCTCGCAGAGGAGAGGAGGGCAGAAAGCAGCTTCATCTTCAGCTCGTCCTCAGAGCCAGAGTCAGGGCAGAGGTCAGCCGATTTCGTGTTACCAGTGTGGTCAGGCGGGGCACTTGAAGAGGTTTTGCCCACAGTTGAGTGGCACCTCTGGTGCATCTGGTTCGAGGCAGACTCAGAGCCATCAGCTGGCTTAGTCAGTTCAGGCCTCGAGGGCCAATCAGGGATCCTCATCGTCTCAGTCTGTACAGCAGACTTATGCTTTGAGAGGTGAGCAGGTAGATCAGAGACCTTCAGGGCGTGTGTATATTGTTACCGCGCAGGATCTTGTACCGGCTCCTTCTGTTGTGAGAGGTACCTTTTTGTTTTGCAACTCGGTTGCTAATGTGTTGATTGATACAGGTGCATCTCATTCCTTTATATCTACTGCATTTGCATCTGTTTTGGGGTTGGAGTTGGCGCAGTTAGCATCTCCTATTTGTGTTGTTTCACCTGTTGAGGGTGAGTTAATTTTGAAGCAAGGGTGTAGAGGTTGTGATATTGAGGTCGCCGACCGCCGACTTCCATTTTCTTTTTTAGTTATGGCTATGTCAGGTTTTGATGTGATTTTGGGTATGGACTGGCTATCGTCATACCGAGCTGTTATTGATTGCTACCGTCAGCGGGTTACTGTGTGTACCTTGAGCGGGGATTGTTTCCACTTCTTGGGAGACCGAGTTGGTAGTGTTTTGCCACCAGTGTATGATCCGCGAGGGCGGAGTGAGCTTAGTTGTCTTCTCGCTAGCTGTATGAGTAGTGAGTGTGATGAGACCTAGACTGTATTGCTGAGAGTGGTTTGTGAGTACTCGGACGTCTTTCCCGAGGATCTTGTTAGTTTGCCACCCCATCGGGAGGTGGAGTTTTCTATTGATTTAGTGCCCGGCACAGCGCCGATTTCCATGGCACCTTACCGTTTTGCTCTAGCCAAGTTGAGTGAGTTGAAGATTCAACTCCAGGAATTACTAGATAAGGGCTTTATTCGCCCTAGTACTTCGCCGTGGGGAGCACCGGCCCTCTTTGCTAAGAAGAAAGATGGGGCTTTGAGACATTGCATTTATTACCGGAAATTGAATCGGGCTACGGTTAAGAACAAGTACCCTATGCCCCATATAGATGATTTGTTTGACCAGTTAAAAGGGTCTCATTGTTTCTCTAAGATAGACTTGAGATCGGGTTACCATCAGTTGAGGGTCAGGGAGGAAGATATTCCAAAGACGGCATTCCGTACGCAGTATGGCCACTATGAGTTTCTGGTGATGCCTTTTGAGCTCACCAATGCACCAGCAGTGTTTATGGACTTGATGAGCTGGATATTCCGGGAGTTCTTAGATCGTTTTGTGGTCGTCTTTGTAGACGACATTCTGATTTATTCACCTTCTGAGGAAGAGGACGGGGAACACTTGAGAGTGGTGCTGGAGTTGTTTAGAGCCCATAAGCTATATGCCAAGTTTGGAAAGTGTGAGTTCTAGCTAAGAGAGGTCAAGTTCTTAGGCCATGTAGTCTCCGGGGAAGGGGTGTCTGTGGATACATCCAAGATTGAGGCAGTGCAAGATTGGGCACAGCCTAAGAGTGTTTTTGAGATTCGTAGTTTTCTGGGATTGGCTGGTTATTACCGATGGTTTGTGAAAGATTTCTCTAAGATAGCTTCGCATTTGACTAGATTGACGCGGAAAGGGGTCAAATTTGTATGGAGTGAGACTTGTGAAAAGTCATTCCAAGAACTGAAAGTTATACTTACTACCGCTCTAGTTTTGATTATTCCGGAGAGAGGCTTGGGTTATGCGGTTTATTGTGATGCTTCACAAGAGGGTTTGGGTTGTGTGTTGATGCAAGAGGGGAAAGTGGTAGCCTATGGCTCGCAGGCAATTAAAGATACACGAGAGGAATTACCCTACACACGACCTAGAGTTAGCAGCTGTGATTTTTGCCTTGAAGATTTGGAGGCACTACCTTTATGGTGAGAGATTCGAGGTGTTCTCGGATCATAAGAGTCTGAAGTATCTGTTTACACAGAAAGACTTGAATTTGAGGCAGATGAGGTGGATGAAATTTATTGAAGATTACGACTTCGAGTTGCATTATCATCCGGGGAAGGCCAATGTTGTGGCCGATGCCCTTAGCAGGAAATCCGTTAGCGATGTAGCTTGTATAGCCATCCGGGAGTGGGAAATGTTGGGTGCACTTGGCGAGTTTGATTTGCTTCTGGGCGAATCTGTTGAGTCTGCGGCTTTATTTTTAGTAGTTGCGCAGCCTACACTTGTGAATCGAGTGTTAGAGGCACAGAGAGGTGATCTTGAGGTAGAATCCCTCCGGGAGAAGATCTCTAGTGGGAAGGTTGAGAAGGGTTTGACTGTGTATCCTGACCTGAGTGTGAGATACCGAGACCGTTTGTTTGTGCCGAAGTCTTACCAAGAGGAGGTACTCCAAGAGTTTCACCATTCACGCCTTGCGGTGCATCCGGGAGGCACTAAGATGTATCGTGATTTGGGTCGCCAGTTTTGGTGGCGGAGTATGAAGAAAGATGTGGCAGTTTTTGTATCTAAGTGCCTTACTTGTCAGCAAGTGAAGGCCGAGCATCAGAGACTAGTGTGCTTGTTGCAACCCTTGCCTATAGCTGAGTAGAAGTGGGAGCATGTCACTATGGACTTCGTTATAGGTCTTCTGAGGATTCAACGGGGTAGTGATGCTGTTTGGGTGGTTGTATACCGGTTGACTAAGTCGGTGCACTTTATCCCTATGAGCGTGAGAGATTCGGTAGACCATCTTGCCGACTTGTATGTTCGGGACATAGTGAGGTTGCACGGGGTCCCAGTGTCGATCGTCTCAGATAGAGATCCACGTTTTACTGCTATGTTGTGGCAGAGTTTGCAGAGTACCTTGGGTACTAGATTGACCTTTAGCACGGCTTATTATCCTCAGACTGATAGGCAGTCCAAGCGTACTATACAGATCCTTGAGGATATGCTTCGAGGTTGTGTCCTTGACTTTAGTGGGTCGTGGAAGAGACACTTGCCCTTGGTGGAGTTTGCCTATAACAACAGTTTCCAATCGAGTATTGGTATGGCACCGTTTTAGGCCTTGTATGGCCGACCGTGTAGGTCTCCAGTTTGTTGGGCCGAGGTGGGTGGTGCACCTTTGTTGGGCCCGGAGTTGGTTCGAGAGACGACGGAGAAAGTTGAGCTTATCCGTAAGAGACTTGTTACAGTCCAGAGTCGTCAAAAGTGTTATGCCGACCGTAGGAGGAGGCCTTTGGTATTTGGGATGGGTGATCATGTTTTCTTGAAAATATCACCTAGGCGGAGATTGATGAGGTTTGGTAAGATTAGGAAGTTGTCCCCTCGATTTATTGGCCCTTTCAAGACCCTTGAGAGGATTGGCGAGGTTGCCTACCGTTTAGCTTTGTCACCGCAGTTGTCCGGAGTGCATGATGTGTTTCATGTTAGTATGCTTCGGAAATACGAGCCGGATCCATCGCATGTATTGGATTGGACCGACTTAGAGGTAGATGAGGATGCCTCATATGAGGAGAGACTGGTTCGAGTCTTGGATAGGTGGGACCAAGTCTTGCGAGGCAAGACGATACCCTTGGTGAAAGTTTTGTGGAAACATCACGAAGTTGAGGAAGCCACTTGGGAATGCGAGTTGGAGGTCCAAGAGAAGTATCCGTATCTATTTGTGGATGCATGATTGTATGTTGAATATTTTGTTGTACTGATAAACTTTAAGAGCATTGAATATTTCTTAAGTTGTAAAACATTGTATATGTTTTGGTTTATGGAAGTATTATGGATTATGCCTTGAAAATGGAAGTTAATTTAGCATTGTATATGTTAAATGTGTTATAGAAATGCAAATATGTCATTAACATTGAATATGTTATGAAATGGTGGAATATTGTAGACACCCCATTTTTTACCGTCCTCAAGACTTGGTTGTGCTTGTAGGTACACCCAACAACTAGTTCGATTGCTCGTTGAGTACTCGACTGTCGCGGCGGAACATCACCGGTTCGAGCATCCCAGACCTTGTATCCTTTCTGCCCATTTCTTGGACCTTGGCTAGGTCCTCTCTTAGTGGACCTTTTGGTTCACTGCCGACCATTGGTGATGCCCTGCCAGCCATCAGTGAGCCACTGCCGGCCATTGATGATGGCCGGCACCCCCCCTGTCTCAGCTGGTTTTCCTCTAGATCTTTTGAGCCAGCTGGATTTTTGTTTGCTCCCCTCCATACACGTGTATGGAGGGATAGAGCCCTTGTAAAGCTTCTTGAGGAAGCTTTGGCTTTGCATTCCTCTATATAAGCAAGAGGCCTCCCTCTTTGACAGAGGTTCTGAAATTTTGAAGAGAGAAAGCTCTATTTCTCTCCATATTGCTTGTGTTTTGTGCTTTAGAGTTGGATTTCCTTGCACTTTTACACTATAACACATAGATATACACCACCACCATTGGACTAAGCTTCTTGGGAGGGATTCTTGAGCTCTGAAAACTAGTTTTCACCCCCTGAAGTTGCTGGTTTCGAAGAGGGTCTTCAAGGGTGAGTATTTTTCCCATTTTTGCACTTTCTTGTACCTCACTTTAGCCCTCCTTGCATATTGATTTGGGCTTTGCTTATAACTGAAAAAAGTCTTGTATTTAAGTGTTTTTTAAGTTTGGTTAGATCATTTTGTTGTTAGGGGTGTGTAACCCCCTTGCATGCTTTGTTTGGCTTTGTTTTAAGCCATTCCTTGAGGCCTCCGAGCTAGCCTTGGTTTGGCCTTCCTACCACTGAAATCCAGTGGATTTTCAGTGGTAAAGGTGTGGTTTTGAGGTCCTTAATCCGAGGGAATAGTCCCCTCTCTTTTGGTTCCTATTTGCTTGTGTTTTTGGCCTTCCAAAGAACCATCCCTCCATGCATTTTTGAGGCTTGGTTCAGGCCTTTTTTTGTGACTTTTAGGACCTGCCTTGGCCCTGTCCAAGCCTGGTTTGGTCATATCTTGCATGCATCTAGTATGTGTAATGTAACTCCATCCATAGCTCATTAAAGTAGCATGTGTGCTTAGCTTATGTTGAGTCCGTTTCAGTGGGTTTTTGGTGATTTTTTACCATGCCATGAACCTGTTTTGGGTTGGTTTTGTCATTCCATGCTTGCATGATGCACTTGTAATGTAAATCCCCTAAACTAGCTTCATATGCTCCATGCTTTGCCATGTCATGTTAGCTTGTTTGGTTTACATTTCAGTATGTATTTGGTCATCATTTGGCATGATATGACCCTATCCATAGTTATTTTGATCATCCTTTGCATGCTCCATATAGGTGTAGAACAAATCTTGTTTACTAGCCTTTTGTGCATGATGTTTTGACTCATCATACTAGCATATTTTGGCTTTGCTCCAACATGATTTTATGCTTATTTTGGGCTGTTCTAAGGCTATTTTAGGCTGCCATGGCCATATCACTCATGCTTTGTATAGCTATAGCGTAAATGCTTAGGCTAGTCTTGGGTTTTGAGGCCCCTACCATGCCATACATGTGATGTTTGCATGCTTTGCCCTCATTCCATATGCTATTTCAGTCCATGAAATGTTGTCATACACTTGCATTTGACATGCTTTGAATGCTTTATAGAGCTTGTGCTTTATGCTTTATGAAAGGACTTTTGTGTATGCCACTTAGCCTAAGCCTTTGGCTCATCTTTTCAGTGCATTTTGGGTCTTATTATACCATGATGTAACTTTGTTTTATGTTGTTCAAGTCTTGCCATGATTGGTTCCAATAGGTGTAGTACATTGCCTCTTTAAAGCCTTGCATGCTCCATGTTTTTTTAGCATTGTGTTCTAGCCCGTGTTGGCTAGCTTTGAGCTTGATTTTGGTCTTGTTTGGACCTGCCCTCGGACTGTTTTAGGTCCCCTTGGCCCTTTGAGGCTTGCCTTGTATGGCCATAGCTTAAGCCCTCTTGCTTACTTTGAGCTTTGAGCATCATAACATGCTATGCTTGCATTGTTGAGTTGGTTTGGCATCACTTTATATGTATTTCAGAGCTTACCTCATTGCCACATACCCAAGTTTGTTGCTCTTTAAGTGTGCTCAAGAGTTGTCCTCTTTGTGCCTTAATACTTGAACCATTTGGCATGCATGTTTGCCTTGTCTTTTCATGCTTTTCATGCCATCAATTCATCACTTTTGGCCACTGATTTGGACCTAGTTAAGAGCTGTTCATCTTTAGTGTAAGCCCATCTTACCATGTTGTCGCATGCTTGTTTCATTTTGTATGTTGTCGCATACTTATTTACCTTTACATGCCTTGCATGTTCACATGTTCATATTGCATTTTGTCATGTTGTCCAAGGTCGTCACCTCACAACATACTTATATGCTTGTTGCATGCTTGAGTTAGTTGCATGTTTGCACACTTAAGTCATATTGCATGTTTGCCATGCTTATGTGTTGCATTGCTTGGATTAAGTGTTAATCCGAGCACGAGGAACGAGGGGCATTTCATACTTCAAGTGATGGAACGTGTCTCAATTCTCGGTCGCCGAAGCTCTTGATGATTCATGATGAAGTTTTAGGCCTTACTTGCTTTATCCGTGCATTCATTTTCATATTGATTTGCACAAGTTGGATCTTTGGCCATCATGCATCGAGATGCGTGATTGATGGTCGTGGATCCGACTATGCCTCTCCCTTGATGTTTTGAAGTGATTTGGAGTGGCATAGTGTGTACATGTCCTTGGGAGACCCTCCATTTTCTCTATTTTGTGCTTTGTTGCAATTTGGTGTCACAGCACACCAGTGGCCGGCAGTGCATCACTGATGGCCGATAGTGTATCATCCTTGGCCGGCAGTGCTCTATTGTTGGCCGGCAGCTCTCCCTCCATGGCCGGTAGGCCACTGGTGAATTCTCCAGCAGTGTTTTGGTAAGTCTCAGCAACAAGCACTGGGAGACACCCTGCAAACAGAGCCTCTAAAGAGCAACCGGAAGGCGTTTCGAGGCGAAGAACTAAGGCGAGCATGCATCTCACTCTTCTTCAAACGAAGCTGGAACAGCATTGTTTACTGCTTTCCCTATTTGTTTGTTGTCATTCATTTGATAGTTGATTAATTTGTTAATTAATTAAGTTGTGTAATAATTAGTTATAGCTAGTTATTCATTTGGTTTTGTAATAATTAATTAGCTCGTGAGTTAGTTAATTAGGTGGCTTGTATTATTTATTCGGACCCTCCGAGAGAGAGCCAATTGTGTAATAAGCGTGCGTGTGTGTGATGCATGTCTCCCCACCTCCATTTCTTTCTCCCTTTTACTTACCTGCTTTTGTTGGTTAGTTTTAGGTCATTTTTCAAATTAGCATATCTCATGCTATGCATGTGTGCATCATTCATTAGTCTTGCATGCACCGGGCTCGGCGCATCATGCTAACCGCATAGTATTTCAATTCCAAACTTGAATACGTATATCGAGTTGTCGCATTTCACATGCCATTCTTAGAGTAGCCGAGCCTGTTCTAATGACATTCTGTATACGATGCATTAGCTATTTGTTAACTTCAACTAGTATCATGCATGATCACTAACTAGTTCATTATTTTGGCACGGAGTACGATGTAAGTATTTATGTTTTAGCATCTTGCATGAGTGTGAATGTTAACATGACAGCATGCTTACCATGTGGATATGTGCTTATGTGATATTACTGCCTAAATGCCTGTGGGTGAAGGTTGGATTGTTTGAGTTGGAATAACTTGTTGAAATCCGTGTTTTAGCCTACTCGTGAGTAGCAAATTTCAAATCATTTCCAAACAAACGGATATGCGATGCTTTGTTCCAAATTAGGCGATCTAGTCTATACTTTTGTGTTGTGCGCATCACATAGTAATTCTAGGCTAATAAACGGAATAAGAACGCATAATGTTTTCAAAACTTGATATCATGGTTAGTAGAGGCCAATCTTTGATCGGGCGAGCGGAGGTGCTCATAGCTGACCTTCCCCAATCGTACCTAAGTTCCCGAGCCGAGGCAACTTTGGTGATGACGGATACATGGCCTTAGGCAAACAAGTCAGGGTTTCCTAAATTTTCCAAAATAAAATATTTAGGTGGCGACTCTGTATCTAGCAAAGCAGTCCATGTTTGGCACTTCTTCCTTAAAAATCAGTTTTCCAAAACGATTTGCCAGATTTGGACTCTTTGGTTGAGATTAAGAACCGTGACAATTTGAGTCCGAACTGTGGTGAGCCCAAAAATGAACAGAACGGGATTCATCCTCCCGAGGCATTCGGGGACGTCCACAAATATGAAATTGGAATTTGTTGAATTTCAAGGAAACGCATGTTAATATGCAGATTGAATTATGTTGTAATTTGCCTCTTGAATAGAGATGAGATGAGATGACCGGTAATGGGTCAAAATATTGAATTGTATTGTTGTTGAGAGTTGAAAAACCTTGTTTTTGAAACTTGTATCTAATTTCGGGGACGAAATTCTTTAAGGGGGGGAGGTCATAGCGATCCCGGTTTTTCCCCATTTGGTTGTTGTGTTCCGGACTTAGGTTCCGTGGTGTTGGTTGTTGTATATATCTTGTTGTCATCCTTTAATTCTTTATATTCGAGTTTTGGGATGTGTTGGGCAGCTTTGTAACAGGTTGGTTGTGTTTGGGAACAAATGGTTGCTGCCCAGATTTTTGTGTCTTCGCTCGAGCGAGACTTTTGTCGCTCGAGCAAGCCCTGTGTTTTAGATCCTTCACTCGAGCCAGGGTTCCTTCGCTCGAGCGAGAGTTGGGTGATGTGTCTGGTGGCTCGAGCGAGAAGTCTTGCGCTCGAGCTTGCGTCTGCGTCTGGTTTTGGACTTGAAGGTTGCAATTCTTTGCTCGAGCGAGCGAGGTCTATGTTTTGGGTTTCTTCGCTCGAGCGAGCTTTTCTTCGCTCGAGCATGCTTCTAGGTTGCAGACCTGAAGCTTTGATTTGTTGGCTCAAGCGAGGTTTTCTACGCTCGAGTGAGGTTTCTTTGTGTCTGGTCGCTAAAGCGACCACTCCTTCGCTCGAGCAAGCCTCGAATATATCAGTTGGCAACAGCGGGTTACACTTCACTTTTTCATCATCTTCTTTTATACAAACCCTAGACCAGCTGCTCTTTCTCTCTCTATATACCTTCTCTCTAGGGTTTCATCTAGTTCTAGTGGTCTTCTACCCTAGTCCCTTTAGAAAAAAAAGGTAGAGCTTCGCGAGGGCTTCGCTTTAATTTGTAAAGTTGTGGATTTTGAGCACTTTGAGTTTCACCTCTCTTCTCCTTTGAGCTCCGAAAATTAAGGTAGGGATAACCTACTCTATTCTGTGAGTTTTAACATAAATTTTGGTCATTTTGATTAGATGGTGTTGCTTAGTTATTTTGAGAAAGTTAGGGTTTGATTTGAGGTTATAAGAACGGGGTTTTTAAATGTTAAAACCTATGTGTGTATGAGACATTGAAAAATGAAATTGTTGTTATTAAATCGATGAAATTGAGCCTTTGGGCTAATATTGAGAAAAGGAGAAAAATGCCCTAGTTACGTTGAATAATTAATTTGAGGAAATGTGAAATTGAAGTGAAATTCATGAAATTGGAAAATTGTGGGAGTAAATGGTGTAGTTGGATAATTTAATCACTCACCTATGAAAATGTCGATATTTTATCTGTTGATAAATTTATTATCTGTTTAGAGATAACTGCTTTGGGCTATCGGTAGAGAATAGTCTTGATTGTTGTAGATATTGTATGATGATTAGGGAAAACTGAAACTAATCACATTGAATACGTCATTGAATATGACAGTTGGAATAATACAGCAAATATGTGTATTGATTGATCATTGTATATGATAAGTGTTTAAATACATTGCATATGTATATTGTTTGAGAGGAGATAAGGGACGTACTCCATGGTTTGAGAGGAGATAGGGGATGGACTCCACTAATACAACAAATTTGTGCATCACTTGAAATATGGAAGTGTTGAAGTATGGAAGTGTTTTAATATGAGTTATATTCTCATGTGAATTGTGAAGTATAGAAGTGTTTTAATATGTGTTATAGTCTCATTGAATTGTTTGGCCAGGTTCTGAGTCATAATTATGAATCGAAACTGTATAAGTGAAGGAAACTGAAATGAAAAATGGATGTACTTGATGTTGAATTGAAAAGTGTTGTAAGTTGGTTTATAAGTGTCAACCATATATCAAATGTTATTGTTTTAGTTATTTCTCATACTTGGTTTAGTATATCTCTACTGGACATTGGCTCACCCTATATAGGACATCATTTTTAGGTTCAGGTGATATGCCGCCTCTAAGGACATAGCTTAGGAGGCTTAGAGGCTAAAGATCCCTTTCTGTTGTTTACCTTTTTGTGTATTACATATAAATTCAAGCCGAGGGCTTAATGTGTATGAGTTAGTACTCTCTTTTTTTTGTAACCAAGTGTTGGCTTGGAAAGTTATAAACCCGTAGGGTATTTACTTTTGTTGTCAACAGGTAATACTTTTGAGATAAATACTCTGATAAATAGATGTACATTTTATTCTCTTGAATATATTGTCAATTTCTTGTATCATGAATGTATGAATTATGCGTTTATTTTAAGGGCGTTACAACACCAGCATCATCTCGAGGTGGAAGATTAATTGTTTTTTCAGTAAAAAGTAGAAGAATATCTCAACATACAAGTGTAAGTAGTTCTGAATTACAAAATGATTTGGATAGCCCACTAGTGGATGACAGCGATGAATTTGATATTTTGGATTGGTGGAAACAAAATGAACCTATGTGGCATGTGTTTTCACAGATAGCTCGTGATTGTTCCTATTTCTACAATTGCTTTTGAAACAACTTTTATTATATGTGGACAGGTGTTGAGCGATTATCGCAACATGTGGATAGGTGTTAATGATATCTAGAGATCATATGCATACGCTTATAAGAAGAAAAATTATAGTGCAAATGACAAAATTCAAGGCGACTTGGATGATATATCCTCGAGCAATGCAAGTGAACTATTTGCCTCCTCCGATGATTGATCAATAAATTTTTTTTTTTTTCACTATTTCATTTCATAATACTTTTATTAGATTATTAAGGTGGAGTATAATGCAAATGATTGGTATGCTAGTAGTGCCAACCTAATTGGGATATACTTGACCTATAGTGATGCAATTGCTCTACCATCATCAATAATCTATATCTATTTTATTTAGTGATATAAATTTTTGTAATATTTTATTTCATTTTAAAATAAAAATTATTCATTAAATAAATGTTATCTATTTAATTTAATGATTCTAATATTTCGTTTCATTTTGATATGTATAAAATTATTCATTTCAAAAGAAGAAAATTGCATAACTTCATACTTTTTTAGTCATAAACAAAAAAAAAATAAGTCATACATAATTAAATACTACCACATGAAACATAACCAAACAACTCATTAATCTTAACTAAAATATTCTAATATAATTTTTTTTTTCTTTTTTATCCCTCATAAATAATATATATATCTATCATGTATTTTTATTTTTTTTGAAAAAAAAAAAAAAAAAACTACCAAGCCCGAGGTCCTAATTTAAGTGGGCGTGGGCGTGGGCCTGGGCCTGGGCCTGGGCTAGACTTTTTGGCCTGTGGACTAGCCCAGCCTGACTAGAAAAAGTAGGGAGCCTGCACGGCCCAAAGGTGGGTTGGCCCAGCTCGGGCTCAAATTACACCCCTAACTAAGGCCTCTTTTGACAAAAAGGCTAAAAATAGTTTTTTTTGCTTTGTAATTTTTTTTTTTATCACATCATCCCTCTATATTTTTACACATTTAAAAAAATAATTAAATAATTAAATAATTAATTTTTAACCTATTGATCAAAATAAGGGTTGTTTGGGGTGTCCTAAATAAGTGCACTTTTTTGTCTTTTTAGACTAAAAAATTGAAAAAAATAAATATGAATGTTTGAGTTAACTTTTTGACTTTTTATGAAAAAATGTGTATTAAAAAATTATAAAAATTAGTTTGTAAGAAAAAATTAGGATTAAAAATTATACAATCAAATTATTAACTTTTGATAAATAATGTTAACTTTTAAACTTTTTAAATAATTTTATAACTTTTTAATTTTTTCGTATCTTTTCAAACTTGGCCTTAATTAAGGCCTTGTTTGGGAAGACTAAATAAGTGCATTTTTTGTCTTTTTTGACTAAAAAAGTGAGGTTGAAAATATGGATGTTTAGGTTAACTTTTTGACTTTTTATGAAAAAATGTGTAATAAAAAATTGTAAAAATTAGTTTTTAGAGGAAAATTTGAATTGGGAGTTGTGCAGCCGTAATTGTTGACTTTTGGTGAATAATGTTAACTTTTTAACTTTTTGAATAACTTTTTGACTTTTTGAATTATTTGGGATATCCCAAACTTAACCTAAATAGCGTGTCAGTTTTTAGCTTGAATGGTTGCTAATTGTCGAGAGCAACTAAGCAAAGTAGAAAGGGAGAGAAAGATGAGAGAGAGACACAGAAGAGGGGGTCCACTGCCACTCCCTGCAGATGGCTACAATAGGGTGGAGAGAGGAGAGAGAAAGAGGAAAAATAATGAAGTGGTCTTGTGATATTGTTACATGGTGCCCAACTTCACATAATTGGTTAAAATTATAAGATTTAATATTTTTTATTATAGAAATGTTTCAATTCTAATTCAAGAGTTTTAATAGTTATAATATGTGTGTAAGTTTCACATGATGAGATATTTTGATTTTTTATTTTATTTTTAACTTATTAGAACTAATTTAGTATTCCAAATTTAAAGTTACCAATCACTACTATTTTTTATTATAGTAGTAGAAGATAATTTAACGAGTGTCAAGTTTCTAAATATGTGAAGTGGTGATGGTAAATATAACGCCCCCAAAATAATAACAGAAAACCCATCCATTCATACATACATTGCTACAAGGGATAAACATCTTTACATGTTAATCAACAGAATTAAACGCCCCATGGGCTTACATCTTTCCAAGTTAACACTTGGTTACAAACAGAAGAGTTCTAACTCAAATACATGAAAAGCCCTTGGCTTGGAATTACATGTAATTAAAACAAATACAGTCAAAACCACAATCATCTGCCTGCCTCCAGCCTCTCAAGCGATATCCTTGGAGGTGGCATGCTCCCTGTACCTGAAAATGGTGTCCCATATAGGGTGAGCCACAGCCCAGTAGAAATACACTAAACCAACTATGTACAATGCCTAAAACATTAGCAATCAACAGATGGCCTACACTTATACATTCTGAGACAACACTTACATTCTTTTACCATTTCAAGACAACCCAGCTTAAGTACCAATTCACTTTCCATTTCTTTTTCAACAAGAGTTTGAAAAACCTGGCTCAGTATCCTGGCCAAAACCTTTTCGCGTTATATCACTAACACATAGACCACTTTCACTCTTTACTTATGACACACATGTTGGTGTTGTATCAACTTCACATAGAAACATTTTCTATACTTCACAATTGATAACGATATACATTTTAGTGCTATATCAAATCAATCCATACACTCCTGTACTTCCCAAAACAATAATGATATACATTTTAGTGCTATATCATATCAACAAACAACACTCCAACACATTTCCATGGAAAAGCATATGAGCTATTTCCAATATTTCTCCATGGACAAGCATATAAGCTACATCCAATATTTTCCATGGACAAGCATATGAGCTAACATCCAATATTTTTCAATGGCCTAGAGGTACATCCCCCATCTTCCCCTAGCCATCAGATTAACCGGTTTAGAGGTACATCCCCCATCTTCCCCTAAACCGTGGAGTACATCCCCTATCTCCTCCCATACACAAACACAAACGATGCATATAAACACATAACCACAATACGCATTCAATCAATACATAAAGTTAATGTATTCGATCACTCGTCATACTCTATGACATTTCCACTCGATTAGGTTTAGTTTGCCTAATCAGCATGCATTGTCTACAACAATCAACACTACCCTCCACCGGTAGCCAAAGCAGTTATTTCTAAACAGGAAATAAATGCACAAATGGATAATATAACCATATTTCAATCAGGTGGGTAATACACGATTCAACTACACCCTTTAACCCCGTACATTCTCAATTTCCACATATTCAATCCAATTCCTCATTCTCTTTAATTAATTATATACATTAATTAATTAAACCAATTAGGGCAAATTACCATAATTCACAAAACAACCCTAAGGCTCCATTTTCATTTACAATCCGTCATTTACTCCCTTTCCTATGCCAAACATGCATACAGGCTCATTTCTAAACAAAACCCCAACTTTTGTAAAATTGCACAAAAGGCCCCAATGTTTCTCAAAAATTACGCAACAACCCCCAACATATCCAAGTGCTAAAATTTAAAGACAAAGACCATAAGGAGGAGTAGGATATCCCTACCTCGAAATTCGAGCCCAAACGGAGATGAAGACCAAAACCCAAAGTGCTCCAAATCCCAACTTTTTCAGATTAAAACGAAGATCTCACCACCCTCTATCTTATTAACAAAGGACTTAGGTTAGATCCACACTAAAGAGAGATGAAATCCTAGAGAGAATATATGTTTAGAGAGAGAGGGAGTCGGCTGCTAAGGTTCCAAAATGAAAGAAGAAGAAAAAGTGAAGTTCTCCCCGCTGCTGCCTACTGATATACACCAGGCTCGCTCGAGCGAAGACCCGGTCGCTCGAGCGACCAGACACAGAAAACACCCAACACCGCCTCAAAAGCTCCCCTCGCTCGAGCCAAGAAATCCTCGCTCGAGCCAACCACCGACCCAGAAGCTCGCTCGAGCGAATAAAAGCTCGCTCGAGCCAGCAATGCAAGCCTTCAGGTTGCAACTGCAACTAGACGCACGCTCGAGCGACGGACAGCTCGCTCGAGCGAAGAAACAAAGCTCTCAGGTCTGACTTAGACGCAGTCGCTCGCTCGAGCGACGCCACCCTGGCTCGACCCACCAGACACAAGAAACCACGCTCGCTCGAGCGACCAACTCCTCGCTCGAGCGAAGGAGCAAAATTCTGGGCACCAACACTTAGCTCCAAACACAACCAAACCAAAACGAACCCGCCCAACACGTCCTATAACCCAAATACAAAGTCTAAAAGGACGCAACCAAGGTTCAAACAACCTCTAACACCCACGGACATAAGTCCGAATCACTGTACACCAAGGGGTAAACCCGGGATCGCTATAACCTCCCCCCCTTAAAGAATTTCGTCCCCGAAATTAAGGTCACGCCAACACGAAGGCCAACTAACTACCAACCCCTCAATACAAAGAAATCAATCCCTCAACTGAAGTTCTATTCGTCCCTCACACTAGGAAAGGACTAAACGAGGACACATGCCCCAACAGAAGACAACACCCCGGCATACGAAACTTCAACAAAACCCAATCTCTTCCGAGATAAACCACCAAAACAACCGACTAGCTCTCGAAGCTAAGTCACTACTCAACAACTCAACAACCACAATACTGAATGGAACAATTAACATATCGGTTTGTCTGAGCACATAAAAATTTCTCTGGTTCAAAAAGCATTTTCAGAAAAATAACCAAACTTTGAAATTTATATAAAAAAATTTTGAAATCTAGTTTTTGCACTTCCCATGCGAATTTCCAGAGTTTTGTAGACATTTTTTCAAAAACATGATGCTGCTCACAACCCAATCATTCTCATCTGATTTAGCCCATCAGGCCCACTACTGGTTACCCCGTCCCTATTCAAGAGACAAATCACATATGTATATATATGCCACCACACGCATCTATAACATGCATTTCTACCACACATTTAACATATACGATGCTAAATACAACTACATTCTCATGGTATAACCCACAGTATGACCATAAACCACAATACCTATAATATGCACACCACATTAAAGATATAATATATACGCAAATGCCCATAATGGCTCCAGAGATTCCTCTCCCACCCCAGTGGCTTCGCTACCCCACTGTGTTTCACAACACCTCAACAAATGGAAAGGTCTAATCACATAGACCCAAGATCAACAACAATAGTAATGCACATACTATCACTACAGCGTTCTGAAACGTCCTCTACACCACGACTGCTAACCATATGCTAACCGGTGTCCAACACTTGACACTCCAAGCAAGTCATAATAAGGCCAATTCACGGAATGACGCGATATTCCCAACAACACATTCACAGAGAGAGACTCCCCTAACACTGGAAGTCCCAACCACGTAACATCCCAACGGATAATAGCACACACCCTCGTGCCTTGCCACGCACAAGTAGGAACCAAACAAACCGAACTGATTCTGACTGAGTGTCGCAATCACCCTTCACAACCTTACCACCTCACTTGTGTTACCACTATCTGACCTGGACGACGGACACCTATGTCCAACTCCTTTCTAGATTTATCCACCCAACCACAACATATCGACCACTCATCATCATGCATCACACCGTGCAAAGCTCCCTCATTTAGAGGTCTCACCCTCCACCTCGAGAGTACAACCCTGACACCCAATCTCCGTGCCAAACCACTAGCCAATGCTATCGCCCGACAACCACCATGGACTAACCCAGTCTTAACATACGCCGCCAACTCGGCTTTCACTATTCACCATTCTAACCTCTCGGAGGAGTACAAGTCCTCACCCCCCCCTCGTCATTAAGACATACCTGGGTCTGCCAATCTCACACCACTGTGACTCTATCCACGGGTCACACCTCAACTACGGGTTATACACCCAATCAACCCTTCTAACAATACCTCCTGACTTGGTCAAAACCAAGGTACAAATCTATCACCCTTGATTCACATAAAGAACTTAGGAAACTCTTATTTCCCACTGCCCAACACATAGCACCAGCTACTCACCACATACCACTCCTAGCATAACAGCTACCATTGAATACAGGGACTAACATCCCCTCACTCAAAACAACCATACTAGTGTACCTACAATCTCGGTAATGCTAACCGCCACGAAGGTACCGATCCAACCCTGACAAAATCATAAATGGGTTACACACTTGGCAAGTGAAACAGCTCTCGCCCCACCAGTGCCTTGACTAACACACACACCCCGCGGTGGTTCACAACTTTTGAAAACATGGCTCCTTAGCCCCTACTTTGCCCAAATCAGGTTTCCTGCAAGGAAATGTATTAACTACCCACCCTTTCGGTCTCACCCCAACTCATTACATTAATAACACTCTTGAGCTATAACACGTTCACATGCATCCAGTCCAGGGAAATCAACAAACAGAGCATACATACATATAGTTAAACAAATAGTTCAAGTGTTTCAACATTCCCAACCACTTGGGTTATACAACAAACCTCCAACATACGGGTTACACAACCAAACCCAAAGATTACAAAACGATAAACCACGGATTACAAAACGGATCAGTCAAAACAGAACCAATCCCTCGGTATTACCACCACTATCGTCCCTCGCTGGACCGACAAAATTGGTCATCTCCAAACACAAGATAACCTACGAGTTTACAGGCCACGGACAGGTACTACCAACGTGCCCCCTCTGGCCACACCGAGAACAACTATCAACCTTCCCAACTGGAACTTGGAAACTCGACTCTCCCGAGGCCCTCGGAATCTGGCCTGCTAGTCCCTCAAAACGATACTGCCCCTGTCTAGTCGAAAGAAACTGAGCCTGACTAGGCTGCAAGGTCCCTAAAGAAGCCCCCTGCCGAGTACAAAAACGTCGAAGATGGCCCGGCTGCTTACACACCCAACAAGTAAACGGCTCCCGGGTACGAGCCTGATTCGAAGTCTGAGCTGACGAAGGCTCCAACAATTGCCTCCCCACTGAACTTTCAGTCGGCGTAAAACCCGACTGATTAGACAATCCTGATGGTACAACTACTAGTTGGACTGCTAACCTTGCCCCCCTCCTCTGTGGGCAAACCGAAACCTTGTGGCCCCGCAGACCACATCTGAAACAAATAACACCCCTCTGTTCGCTTGCTCCCGAACCCAAATCCGTCACTGGAAGAGTAGTTCTAGCCCATCCTCCCTGCTGCAGGTCTGAACCCCTCTGCCTCTTCAAAGGCCTACCAACACCCCGAGTCACCGGAATCGCCGACATGGTTTCCTCCCCACTCTGCCCCATTGCTAACACCGCAGCCTCTACATGGGCAGCCGCCCCAACAAGCACACTATAACTTCTATGCCAGGATCCCGCAATCCTCACCCGGATATCATCACACAACTTACTCTCAAACTCCGCACAACGCAACTCTTCCGTCTCAACCAACTCTGGAGCAAACCTCGACAGGTTAGCAAACCATCTCTCAAACTGCGCCAAAGGTGTAGTACCTTGGCGTAACGCCACAAATTGTTTCCGCAGCTCTTCCCGAGTGGAAGGAGGGAAATCACAACTGCCTCGCCTAGGCATCCTAGTAAAAGATAACAAAGGTATTAGCACATTCATAAATGCGCCGAAACTAAACATTCGCGTCCTAATGCATGGACGAATGTAATTCACTCCACGTAAGCACATAAACATATAAGCACTTACGAATTTCATTTCCGGATAATGATAGTCCCAAGGCGTTACTAGAGTTCCAGTTAGAAACGGCATTGATCAGGTGCCTTTCCAACAGGACTCCCAGAAACCCAAGGATCCAATCAATATCCTAGAAACCAAATCCCATACCCAAATAGCCACATAAACATGTTATCAGACAGGCACATAACATTACATCTAAGTCTCTAACAAGCGAGACAAACCCATTGTGATCCTAATCACTTCCCACGTACCCAAAGTATTCAAACCCGGTACGCTCTGATACCAAGTTATAACGCCCCCAAAATAATAACAGAAAACCCATCCATTCATACATACATTGCTACAAGGGATAAACATCTTTACATGTTAATCAACAGAATTAAACGCCCCATGGGCTTACATCTTTCCAAGTTAACACTTGGTTACAAACAGAAGAGTTCTAACTCAAATACATGAAAAGCCCTTGGCTTGGAATTACATGTAATTAAAACAAATACAGTCAAAACCACAATCATCTGCCTGCCTCCAGCCTCTCAAGCGATATCCTTGGAGGTGGCATGCTCCCTGTACCTGAAAATGGTGTCCCATATAGGGTGAGCCACAGCCCAGTAGAAATACACTAAACCAACTATGTACAATGCCTAAAACATTAGCAATCAACAGATGGCCTACACTTATACATTCTGAGACAACACTTACATTCTTTTACCATTTCAAGACAACCCAGCTTAAGTACCAATTCACTTTCCATTTCTTTTTCAACAAGAGTTTGAAAAACCTGGCTCAGTATCCTGGCCAAAACCTTTTCGCGTTATATCACTAACACATAGACCACTTTCACTCTTTACTTATGACACACATGTTGGTGTTGTATCAACTTCACATAGAAACATTTTCTATACTTCACAATTGATAACGATATACATTTTAGTGCTATATCAAATCAATCCATACACTCCTGTACTTCCCAAAACAATAATGATATACATTTTAGTGCTATATCATATCAACAAACAACACTCCAACACATTTCCATGGAAAAGCATATGAGCTATTTCCAATATTTCTCCATGGACAAGCATATAAGCTACATCCAATATTTTCCATGGACAAGCATATGAGCTAACATCCAATATTTTTCAATGGCCTAGAGGTACATCCCCCATCTTCCCCTAGCCATCAGATTAACCGGTTTAGAGGTACATCCCCCATCTTCCCCTAAACCGTGGAGTACATCCCCTATCTCCTCCCATACACAAACACAAACGATGCATATAAACACATAACCACAATACGCATTCAATCAATACATAAAGTTAATGTATTCGATCACTCGTCATACTCTATGACATTTCCACTCGATTAGGTTTAGTTTGCCTAATCAGCATGCATTGTCTACAACAATCAACACTACCCTCCACCGGTAGCCAAAGCAGTTATTTCTAAACAGGAAATAAATGCACAAATGGATAATATAACCATATTTCAATCAGGTGGGTAATACACGATTCAACTACACCCTTTAACCCCGTACATTCTCAATTTCCACATATTCAATCCAATTCCTCATTCTCTTTAATTAATTATATACATTAATTAATTAAACCAATTAGGGCAAATTACCATAATTCACAAAACAACCCTAAGGCTCCATTTTCATTTACAATCCGTCATTTACTCCCTTTCCTATGCCAAACATGCATACAGGCTCATTTCTAAACAAAACCCCAACTTTTGTAAAATTGCACAAAAGGCCCCAATGTTTCTCAAAAATTACGCAACAACCCCCAACATATCCAAGTGCTAAAATTTAAAGACAAAGACCATAAGGAGGAGTAGGATATCCCTACCTCGAAATTCGAGCCCAAACGGAGATGAAGACCAAAACCCAAAGTGCTCCAAATCCCAACTTTTTCAGATTAAAACGAAGATCTCACCACCCTCTATCTTATTAACAAAGGACTTAGGTTAGATCCACACTAAAGAGAGATGAAATCCTAGAGAGAATATATGTTTAGAGAGAGAGGGAGTCGGCTGCTAAGGTTCCAAAATGAAAGAAGAAGAAAAAGTGAAGTTCTCCCCGCTGCTGCCTACTGATATACACCAGGCTCGCTCGAGCGAAGACCCGGTCGCTCGAGCGACCAGACACAGAAAACACCCAACACCGCCTCAAAAGCTCCCCTCGCTCGAGCCAAGAAATCCTCGCTCGAGCCAACCACCGACCCAGAAGCTCGCTCGAGCGAATAAAAGCTCGCTCGAGCCAGCAATGCAAGCCTTCAGGTTGCAACTGCAACTAGACGCACGCTCGAGCGACGGACAGCTCGCTCGAGCGAAGAAACAAAGCTCTCAGGTCTGACTTAGACGCAGTCGCTCGCTCGAGCGACGCCACCCTGGCTCGACCCACCAGACACAAGAAACCACGCTCGCTCGAGCGACCAACTCCTCGCTCGAGCGAAGGAGCAAAATTCTGGGCACCAACACTTAGCTCCAAACACAACCAAACCAAAACGAACCCGCCCAACACGTCCTATAACCCAAATACAAAGTCTAAAAGGACGCAACCAAGGTTCAAACAACCTCTAACACCCACGGACATAAGTCCGAATCACTGTACACCAAGGGGTAAACCCGGGATCGCTATAGTAAACCACTTAATAACCTCTCGAGAAAGAAAGGTGGAAAGAAAAGTGAGTCTCACGTGTATTTTTTATTTATTTATATATATTTATATATATAACAAGTTCTTTTTTCTTAAGGTCTTGTTATGGTGTGCAATCCCTTAAGGTTGCACACCATATGCAACCAACACAAAAGGTGTAAGTGGAAGGTGTAAACATGAAACAGGACAGCAAACAAAAAGGCGTAAGTGCAAGGTGTAAGTTGCACACTTAAGAAAAATCCTTTTTCTTATCATTCGTCATTTCTTTTCCTATTTTACCATTTCTTTGGTGAAACAATTTAAGTGGTTGCATTTTGAAAAATTGTGTAATACATTTTGGTTGCTTTGGTTAGGAAGGTTTGTTTTGGGTTGCTTATTTTGCCCTTAGCTTGTTTGGGAATTTTCTATTTTGTCCTTTTATTTTGTATAATTTGTTAATGGTATAACAATTTGAGTGAAGATTTTTTCATAAATATGCAAACATTTGGGTCAATTGTAAAACATAAATCTTTATTTTTTAACAAATTATAAATACACCCATAATGTTTGTTTAAAATATGAATTAGTCCTATAATAATAGAAATTACAACTATTGTCTGTTTTAAATTTTAATTTAACTCAATAATCATAAAGAAAAATAAATAAATAACTACTCTCTTATAAACAATAGGACTATTATATTTAAAGTTTGTTATAAACAATGGGACTTGTTATATTTTTTCTAATTATTATTATTTATAATACAATTTATATAATTATATCATATATCGAATGATTTATTCTATTTAATTTCATAAAATAATATTCTTATTTTTAAAAATTATTAAAATATAAAACTTAAATATACTGTAATAGTAGTCCGTGCCTTGCACGGGCCTTTGTAACTAGTATATATATAAATTAAGGGCGAATTACACTAACGGTCTTTATAGTTTAGAATTTGTATCATTTTGATTCATGATTTTTTAATTGTGACACATTTGACTATGAATTTTGAATCTCATTCCAAATAAGGACAATTTAAGATACCATTGCGCAATTTTAAGGGCAAAATCATCAATTTAATAAAATACAAACTAATTTGACAAAAATAAATGTCAAAAAAATAATTTTGAATTTTTAAAAATTATTTCTACCCACCAAAGATAAAATTATGTAAAATTAATAAATCTTTTACATTTTTTTTTACCAAATTAATTTTTATTATATGTTTAGATAATAATCATGTAATGGGCGATTGTTAGGCTTTTAATGTATAATTTATATTTTTAATATCTGAAATGTTTTTGGTTTTAGATTTTTTTAATTTAATGAATTAGTTTAATAATAATATCAAAGTTGTCGCCATATTTGACTTTTAGAAAAATAAAAACTAATGTAATAAAAATAAAGACAACCACACATTACATGATTATCATCTCAACATATAATAAAAATAATTTGGTAAAATAAATAAATAAATAAATGTGTAAAAAATTTATTAATTTTACATAATTCTATCTTTGGTGAGTAAAAATAATTTTTAAAAATTAATAATATTTTTTTGACATTTATTTTAATCAAATTAGTTTATATTTTATCAAATTGATGATTTTTTTTTCTTTAAAATTGAGCAATAATATCTTTAATTGTACTTATTTGAAACAAAATTTAAAATTCAGAATCAAATGTCTCACAATTAAAAAGTCAGAAGTTACAGTGACGAGCCCCAAACTACAAAGATTATTAGTGTAATTTGCCGTATAAATTAATTAACATACATTTTAACACGCATCTTAGTTATATCATTGGAGCATACAATCTAAGTTAACAAAATACTTTTCACACACAAATGAGTCTGGGGCTAATCATGGGTTATGTTTCAAATAATCTATTTGGTAGAGTTTTGTGTATATCATTTATAAAATAAAAAAAATTAAATAAAAAATAAAAGAATAAAATAAATTTAATAAATTTAATACAATATTGTATTTGTCTCTAAAAAAGTATATGATATATTGTAAAAACATACTTGTTATCTAATTTTAAGAGACAAATATGATAAAATAAAAATATTATAATTATTAAATTTATTTTATTTTATAAATAATACTCATAAATAGCTTTGCAAATTAAATAATTTCGATGATTAGAAATTTGACAAAAGTCGAACCTCAACATTAGTCAGTCCACTGGGTTGACTTATTCCTTTTCCAATTTACTGCGCCAGACAAATTTTACTCTTCACTCATACGCTGCTTGGTCTTCATTCTCTCGTTGTTTGATCGCTAAAACTAATAAGCGCTCAATCCAAATATTAGGGACCTTCCAACAGCAAAAACAGGTAACCTTTCAATTACAAACAACTCATCTCTCCCACTGTCATTCATGATTTGCCAAATTTTTACCAATTTTTTCATCAAATCAAGCCAAAAACACACCAAATTTGATGTGTTAGATATATATATATATTATTCTATATTTAACTCTTCCTAGTATTTTGATTTCACATGCTGTAATCACATGACTTCTGACTCCATTTTATTTTCTTCTCTGTCATCATCCTCTTCTGCTCCCATTATACACACTGTTGATGGTTCTCATATGCCTGTTAGTCATATTGGCTAAATCTCTACTTCCACTGTGTCTCTTTCTGATGCTTACCATATTCCCTCTCTTAAAATGAACCTTATCTTTGTTGGTCAGTTATGTGAATTTGGTCTAACTATAACCTTCTCTGCTAATGGTTGTTTGGTGCAGGACCCTTAGACGAGACAGATGCTTGGGATAAGCCGTAAGCATGGACGTCTGTTCAAACTTATCCATCTTCGCAGACCACCCAAATCATCTACTGTTGCTGCTGCATCTACTATGTCTTCTTTTCATCTTTGGCATTGTCGCTTAGGACATGTGTCTTTTAGTCTTTTGAAAAATTTAGTTTCTAGTGGTCAGTTAGGTCGTGTTCGTCTTGAAGATGTCGATTGTTTATCTTGTCAAATTGCTAAATAACCTGCCTTACCTTTAATAAAGGTAATTCTATTTTTACTGCTTGTTTTAATCTTGTGCATTCAAATATTTGGGGCCCTTCCCCCACACCTACCATGGGAGCGTCCAGATATTTTGTGATTTTTGTTGATGATTTTTCTTACTATACTTGACTTTTTCTTCTCAAAAATTGCTCTGAACTTAAACAGATTTACTATGATTTCTCTGCTATGGTCCACACTCAGTTTTCTCGTACTATTAAGCTTTTTTGTTCTGATAATGCTAAGAAATACTTGGATTCTAATTTTCTTTCTTTTCTTCGGGCTCATGGTACTCTCTTTCATCAATCTTGTGCAGGCACTTCCCAGTAAAATGGACAAGCCGAAAGAAAGCACCGTCATATTCTAGACACTACCTGGGCTCTTCTTCTCTCTTCTTCTTGTCCTGAACAATTTTGGGGGGAACCTGTTTGCACTGCCATCCATACCATCAATCGAGTCCCTACCTCTGTAATAGCTAACACTTCTCCTTACGAGCACTTGTATGGTTCTCCTCCTGATTATACCACTCTTAAAGTTTTTGGTTCTGCTTGTTTTGTTCTCCTTCAGCCTTATGAACACACTAAACTTGAATCGCGTTCTCGTCTTTGTTGTTTTTTGGGGTATGGTATAGAACATAAAGGGTATCGTTGTTGGGATCCTATCTCTAAGCGTCTTCGTATTTCCCGTCATGTGGTCTTTTGGGAACACAAAATGTTCTCCACTATTTCCAAGTTTAACCTACCACAGTCCAACCATTCACCGGTATTTACTGATATTTCTATAGATCTATTTTCTGATGACTTTGATGCAGATTCTGGCCCCATACTTCCACAGCTGCCCACGCCTATCATCCATCCTAAGGATCCTGTGTCTGCTGATGGCCCTACGTCTTCTCCAGATCCGGTGGAGGTTCCTCCGAAACCTACTTCCAGTGAGGTTCCTCCTCCACCTGAGTGTCATTCTACACGGGTAAGGCAACCTTTTGTTCTTTTCTGTGATTATATTGTTGGTTCAACTGCCTTTGCTCTCATGAACCTACTTCTTATCGAGAAGTTTCTTCTAACCCTTTTTGGCAACAAGCTATGACTGATGAACTGCCGGCTTTCGATCAAACTGATACCTGGGATGTGGTTGATTTTCCTCCTAGAAAGTGTACTGTTAGTTGCAAATGGGTTTACAAGATCAAAACTCATTTTGATTGTCACGACCCCAACCCGCCCCTAGTAGGATGGTGCCATGATGGCCAGTAATCTGAGATTACCGAAGGCCAACTTTCAAAATTCACACACAAACAGAGTATTACATATGGGGCTAACGTGTGCGGAAGCAATATGTAGAAATCTAATTAGTCCATAAGAGCAGTGCATAAGTCAAGTGAAATGACATACATCTTTACATAGCTTTACAACTTGGATATACAAACAAAATAAAATACATATCACATCTTGACAAAAGGCTTCTCGAGCCGACATGTTCAAAATACAGGAAGCACAAGGTCAAGCATAATCTTCATGGTTGCCGACATCCTTGATGTCGACCTAACATGCATACAAAACATCGGGCACAGAACACACATCTCGGCGTAGTCGACTTCTTGCTTGTTACCTACATATATACATAGAGAGGGTGAGCTTGGATACTCAGTGAATGGTATAAGTAATAAAGGGGTTAAATGAATGATTCCCGAGGTCTTGTCAAAACATTTCATATATCATAGCTTGTTCAAAACGTGTACTTGGAATAACTTGTATCAAAACATGTACTTGGCATACTTGACAAAACAAACCCACCCGTTCATAGACCATCGGTGGCAAAACAAGGGTGCTACAAAAGTTTAGAGTCCTCTAGCACAAGGGACCTATGTTACAAAGGACCGTATCCTTTTAACACGAGAGTACTACGAAAGTTTAGAGTCCTCCAGTACAAGGGACCTATGTTACAAAGGACCGTATCCTTTTAACACGAGAGACTGGTGTTACTTAGGCCCGTAGCCCGCTTTAACACAATAATATTGCGAAAGTTTAGAGTCCTCCAGTACAAGGGACCTATGTTACAAAGGACCGTATCCTTTTAACACGAGAGACTGGTGTTACTTAGGCTCGTAGCCCACTTTAACACAATAGTACTGCGAAAGTTTAGAGTCCTCCAGTACAAGGGACTTTCATATTTAGTGCTGCGAAAGTTTAGAGTCCTCCAGCATAAGGGACTTTCCGAGAATGTCAACCAAACAAAGCTTATACTTGGTAGGCAAAACTTATACTTGATACATCAAAATAAGGGTAACCATTCATGCTTAACAAATACTTTTCAAAACAAAGCACAGCAAAGCTTATCAAAACCTTTTAACATAGCTTTATTAAAAATACCACTCACATAGTTCTTGGGACGTCGGGGTCAAGGCAAAGGTCCAAGTCCTACAAACACATAGCAAAGTCTACTAAATGTACTTCTCAAAACAAGTCTTACATACATGCAAATGATCTCGGGAAAACATGCTGGAAGTCAAAACACTGTTCTACATGTCAGGAAGACATGCTGGGTACCAATCAGGTCTTCGCCGAGGTCCCACACCACCTGGCCGAGGTGTGGTTACCTAAGCTTCGGCGTGCGGCTGCATGCCGAGGTTCATACGAGACAAACTAAAGGTGTAAGTGATCATGCAAGGTAGGCCAATGTGAGATACGATGCTTGCCCTAAGTGTAAGGTCTAGGTAAGAGTGATCTCGGTGACTATACTTCGGGAAGTGAAGTCTGAAAATCTGGGTTTCCACCCGTGAAGAACATAAAGAACATGAACATGAAGAACATGAATGAGACGAATGCCAAAATCATAGCTTGTTTATACAAAAATCTAGGTTTTCATGCTATGAGTTCGAAAATATGGACCTGGGTACCCATACTTGAAAATCATATGAAAACAAACACGAAAACATGCATCTTGGTGCAAACCCTTGGATCAAAACATGGCTTTTCTTGAAGAACACATGGATACTATTTCCTCTTTTCAAAACCGAACTTCAAAGCAATGCATGGCTTACAAATCATATTCAATCATGCAACACAATAACATAAACATAAAGAACAACATGAGCAGATCAAGAATCTAACCTTAGAACACGGATCTAACGGTTCGATCTCTAGGGATCAAGCTTGGAAATCTACTCTCCTTCAAGAACCCTCCTTCTCTCCTCTAGAGCTTCTCTCTCCTCTTCAAAAACAAGGATATAACAAATGATAGGTTTCTCTCTCTGCCGACTGATTTAACACTCAGCTCGGACACGTGGCAACGGCTGGTTGGTTCTTCTAAAAAAGGTGATGGATTGACAAGACAAGGTTATGACAAAGCGTATGCAACAAGCTAAGGCAAGGGCACTCCGGCAAGTAATGACATCGGCGAAGGATAAAGCTTCGGCAACTAAGATGACAATGACCTCGGCTAGGAAGGACAACACTTGACTAAGTTGTGCCACACCTTGGCCTAGATGTGCCACACCTCGATCTAGGTCATACCACTCCAGGACAAGATCACTTAGGTACAAAGATAACATCTCGGCCTAGATAATACACATCTCGGCCTTCATGATGAACACCTCGGCCCAGATAGTGACATCTCGGCCAATATGCCTTGGCGAAAGGTGGAGGTCAAGCAAAGTGGTTCCAAAGTAGTTCTAGGCTTAAGATGACCTCGGCTTGGAATGATCTGGGCTTGACATAACTTAGGCTTGGCATGACTTAGGCTTAACATAACTTAGGCTTAACATGACCTAGGCTTAACACAGCAAGGAAGGAACAAAGCATGCAAACCACACTTAGGCAAATCATATACGTACAAAACAAGACAAGATTCATAAATGTTAACTTAACAGGACAAAAGTATGTGAATGCACATGAACATGACTAAGCCATAAATGTGGGTTGTTACATTGATGGTTCCATTGAGCATTACAAAGCTCGCCTTGTCGCCCGGGGATTTAGTCAAGAATATGGGATTGACTATGAGGAAACATTTGCTCCTACTGCCCATCTTACTTCAGTTCGCAGCTTACTTGCTGTTGCCGTTACTCGACATCGGAGTCTTTATCAAATGGATGTCAAGAATGCATTTCTCAATGGTGATCTCACTGAGGAAGTTTATATGCAACCCTCTCCTGGTTCTTCTGTTCCATCAAACAAGGTTTGCAAACTCCGCCGAGCTTTGTATGGTTTGAAACAAGCTCCGCGTGCCTAGTTTGCCAAGTTCAGTTCTACCATTCATGACTTTGGTTTTTCTTCCAGTGCCCATGATTCTGCCTTGTTTATTCGTAAGATGGAGCGCGGTACTATTCTCCTTGTCCTCTATGTGGATGATATGATTATCACTGGAGATGACACAGTGGGTATTTCTAGTCTTAAATAGTTTCTCCATCGCCAGTTTGAGATGAAAGATTTGGGTTCACTTAGCTACTTCTTTGGCTTGGAAATTTCTCAAGATTCCTCTGGTTATTTTCTTACCCAGGCCAAGTATACTTCTGATCTCTTGGCTCATGTTAGCCTTACCAATTGCAAGACTGTCATTACTCCAGTTGATCCTCAGACTCGTCTTACACCTCTTGACGGCCCCCTATTGACTGATGCCACTTTATATCGTCAGCTAGTTGGTAGTCTTGTCTATCTCACAGTTACTCGTCCAGACATTGCTTATGCTGTTCACATTGTCAGTCAATTTATGATTGCTCCTCGCTCTCCACACTATGCTTCTCTAGTTCGCATTTTACGCTATCTCAAAGGAACTCTGTTTCATGGTCTTCACTACTCTCCTCACTCTTCTCTACAGCTGCATGCCTTTTCTGATGCCGATTGGGCAGGGGATCCTACTTATCGTCGTTCCACTACTAGGTTCTGCTTCTTCTTAGGCAACTCTCTCATTTCCTGGTGTAGCAAGAAGCAACCCTTGTTGCTCGTTCTAGTACCGAGGTTGAGTATCGTGCTCTTGCTGACACTACTCAAGAGCTTGTGTGGCTTCGTTGGCTTCTTTCTGACATGGGTGTTTCTCATTCTGCTGCCACCAATCTTTATTGTGACAATCAAAGTGCTATTCAGATTGCACATAATGATGTCTTCCATGATCGCACCAAGCATATTGAGATTGACTGTCACTTCATATGACAACATGTTACTAGTGGCCATGTTCGTCTTCTCTTTGTTACCTCTGCTGATCATTTTGCCGACCTCTTCACCAAAGCTCATCTTCCAGGACGCTTCTTTGATCTTCTCTCCAAGCTCAAGTTGATCTCTAACTTACCACCTTGAGATGGAAGGGGGGTGTTAGATATATATATATATATATTATTCTATATTTATCTCTCTGTATTGTAGATGTATCTCATCTCTTTTTTGATACCTATCTCTGATATATCTCTATCCTCTTTTCTACACTTATATAGGTTTCTTCTCAGCCTATAAATACAAGCTTCTTGTAATTCATTCAATACAATTCAATATACAGTCTCTCTACGTTCATAACATGATGAAAGAAGCTTTTGGGATAAGCTTGATGAAGTTTTTAAGTAAGTGATGATTGGAGCATTCAATTTTTTCACCAAATCAAGCTTTTAGTTAAATTTGATGGAAAGCTATCGGAGCATCCCATACTTATAAATTAAGCTTTTAACCATTTTTTTTAAAATTTGATAAATAATTAAAAAAATAAAATAAATGATTGAAGATGCTCTAGTTGATATTTGTTTGTTCTTGTGTTCATTTTGAGTTGGGTTGGTAGTTTCATGGTTAATTTTGTGGTTCAGAGAGTTACTTGTAATGACCCCGAAAATGCATGTCCTAATTATCCGTAATTAATTACGTATGTATATGAATTAATTGGGAATTATCTGTTGGAATTGGAAAAATATCTGTTGGAATTACAACTTCGGGACTGAAATTGACAACCATAATGGGTTCGGAAAACGAAATTGAGCACGCCTATGTGATACCGAGAATTTTTAGAACCATTTGGGAAAATAGATTGAGGACTGAATTTCGTCCGAATCGTTAAGCCTTGTTTGGCTCATGTTTATGGCACAATTCTATATTTATTATATATAGATAAGGATAAAGGGTATGTTGACCATTGTTGACTCAAAAACAAGAGAAGAAAAATCTGGAAAGAGGGAGAGAGAGAAGTTCGTGAGAAAAGGAGAACCAAGAGGAAAGAAGAGAAGAAAAAAAAAAAAAGAGAATCAAGCTTACCCTCTCCATTTGAGCAATCAAGGTAAGAATTTCTTTCTAATTTCTTGAAGTAAGGTTGATTTCTTCATGATCTCATGGCAAGGAAATGGAATGAAAGGGAAATTATGAACAATTGATGATATCATGTGGTGTTTTTAACCTATGGAACATCTATGAGCATATATGGCATCATATCATGAATTTATGTTTTAAAACATGGTTTTCTTGCATGATTTCCACATGTAGGGGAAAACCTCCATGAATATGAAAAGTGAAGCTTTTTATGAGCATATTTATGATTTTCTAACTTGATTCAAAGCTTGATCTTTTATGTGATTCATGTGGATTTTGTTTAAGAGTTTTGATGTTTAAATCAAGTTGTTTTCAAGTGATTTTGGCCTTGAATTTTATGATTTTGGAAGTTGATTTTTGCAAATAGAGGCCACGGTTTAGCAGATTTTTAGACTGGTTTTTCCATCTAGATTTTTACAGTCCGCTCGAGCGGGGGTTTGGCCGCTCGAGCGCAGATTTCATGCCTCCAGTATCTCTGCTTCCGTTTACAGTCCGCTCGAGCGGGGGTTTTGCCGCTTGAGCAGGGACCTATTTTTCAGAAATTTCATAAAATATTTTAATGCATGTTTTGGGCATTCTCATTACATTTTTGGCATTCCTAAGGCTTAATTAAGTTATGATAATGAGATTACAAGTATGTGGGTGTGCTTTATGTGTTAAAAGATTATGCTGTAATGTTTATATTTGCAAGTCAAACCCTGAAGACCGTGCAACCGGTTTTGGAAACCCACTGTGAGTAACATTTCTGTAAAGATATGTTATTATGAATTATGTTTAAAAAAGTGCTATGTTATGTTATGGTTTTGAAATGATAAATGTTTTTTGTGAACGAATGTCCAGTTTGCAAATCTAGTATGGCATCCATAGATAGTCCTAAGTGGACCAGTTTACGAGATCTCGATATGTGTTTAATCGGTGTCCGAGACCGGTTACTCTAGTCGTTGGACGACAAATGTTATGTTATGTTATGTTCTATGGAGTATGCCATTATGTATGTTCTTATGAGATGATTATGTGTATGAATGATTATCTTACGGATATATGAAATGTACGGAATTCGTTCACTAACCCTTTACTTTAATGTTACTTGCTGAGCTTTAGCTCATCGTTTGTATATATGTATTTATAGGTGAGCATTCGGTGAGCCAAGCCTAGGCGGAGTTTTGGTCGAGCCGCCGTTTTGAAGCCTACCCGGTGTTTTGGTGCCTCCGAGCTGGGGCTAGGCCTGTAAGGCTGTTTTGCGAGTCATGTTTGGTTGTATCTGTGGCTTTTGCCTATGTGATGTATATGATCTTTTGATATATGTTATGTAATGTAGTGGGTAATTAACATTTTTTTTGGCATGTAAAAACTTGTTCATATAAATGCACAGCTCTTTGGACTATAGTAATTTGTTTTCGCTTCCGCGAGCCCCAATTAATTACGTTTTGTACAGGAAGGCCTGTGGTAATCTAAGATTACTGGCCGGTTACGATGCCAACCTTCTAGGGGCGGGTTTAGGTCGTGACATTACTTCTTTGAGAAATTGTATGTAGCATTCCTTCAGTTATATCATAAGGGTTTGCGCAAAGTCAAATGGCCTCCTCTTCCATGTTGCCTCAATGCACTAATCATGTGTTCATGAGCTTTAGAGGCAAAGACACCCGCAAGGCCTTCACTAACCACCTCTACACAGCATTGTTAGGCTCGGGTTTTCACACATTTAAAGCTAATGATGGTATTGAGAGAGGTGAAAATGTTAAATCAGAACTAGACAATACAATAAGATAATCAAGGAGTTCAATAATTGTGTTTTCCAAAGACTATGCTTCTTCCAGATGGTGCCTTGACGAACTTGTGATGATCCTTGAACTCAAGAGGACATCAGAACATGTAATTTTACCCGTCTTCTATGATGTGGATCCTTCCTAAGTTAGGAAACAAATGGGGAGTTTCGCGGAAGCATTTGGTAGACACGAAGAGCAATTCATGGGGGAAACTATGAAAGGAAGACAGAGTACCTGAGGAAAAAGGTGGAAGGGTGGAGGGCGGCACTTAGAGAAGTTGCTGATCTAGCAGGGATGGTCTTACAGAATCAAGCTAACAGCTAATTTCTTCATATCTTTATTACTTAGACTTCATTTGGTAATGCATTATGAAACTGTTTTTGAGTTATTAAAAACTGTAATATTCATTATTTTGTTTTAATAAGAGTTCGCCACCTAGTGCTATGGCAAGTGCTATCCCACCTCAGACTTGTTTGTGGTTGTGTGGATTTGAGTTACGGGAATCAGTCTCTCTACCAAAAAAGTGGTGCTAAGGTACTGTCAAACATACATAAGTGAACAACATATATGTTAATATACTTTATACAAAAACATGTGTTGGTAGAAATTGATTATTGTGATGATAGTTGCCATGGTGGTAAAAGTTGTAGGAATAGCCCTTTTGCATAAATATTGCATATCATTTTATTTTGGTGGGCAGTTGTGTATTTAATTTGTAGTGGAGTTGTCTTCTTCTTCTTCTTCTTCTTCTTCTTCTTCTTCTTCTCTCTCTCTCTCTCTCTCTACTGATTGTTGAAGTCTTCCCCAAAATAGCACAACAATTAAGCGAGTAGAGAAATCCTATTATGCTTTTCTATAATGTTCCTTGCTTGGCTAGCCTATTCTTTAATTCAAAAATGTCTTGTTCTTTAATTCAAAATTATCGTGCACAACCACACATTTTGTGTAATCGCATTTTCTTATCAAACTTTGGACAAACTATTTGGTATTTTCCATTACTTATGCAAGTAGTTTAGTATTATTTTAAGTCATGGCATGCTTGTCATGCTTTACTTTCCACTTATCTGCAACTTTTAGGCATGAGGAAAAATTTATCCAAAAAATTGTCAAAGTGATTGGGGATAAGTTGAACCGCATATATATGGGAAAACACAATAGAAAAATTGGCGGCTATTCCTGATTCTCAAATTCTAAAAAAGCTGAAAATAAGCTATGATTCTTTACAAGATGACCATGACCAAAATCTATTCCTTCATATTTCTTGTTTCTTTATTGGAAAGGGCGAAGATTTCACTATTAGAATCCTAGATGAATGTGGTTTCTACCCAACAATTGGGATTCAAAATCTCATTGACAGATGTCTCTTAATGATTAATGAACAAAACAAATTGATAATGCACCAATTGCTTCGAGACATGGGAAGAGAAATTGTTCGCCAAGAATCACCCAAGGAGCCGGGTAAACGCAGTAGATTATGGCACAACAATGATTCCTTTAATGTTTTGAGAGATAAAACTGTGAGAAACATACTACTCTTTTACCTACTTAATTTTTTTTGGGTTCATGGATGTTCTATTCTTATTCAAGATGTTTTATCATATCAGGGAACAAATTCAATTGAAGGTCTTTTCCTTGACATGCATGTGTTAGGGGAAGATAATTGTTCCATGGCAAGCTTTGGTGTTAATAATGCAAAACGACCCCGCTTTGAAGAACTTAGTAACAAATCATTGCTTGCAGACCAAGGCAACTCACTGAAACGACATTGTTTGGGTTTCTTCTCCTGGCACCCAATAAACATTGGTGTAAAAAATTCAAATCAGGTTGAGTTGGAAACTGATGCATTTGCAAGGATGTACAAACTTAGATTGATGCAGATCAATTATGTAGAAACCACGAGAAGGTACAAGGACTTCCCTAAAAGATTAAGATGGTTGTGTTGGCATGGATTTCCTCTAAAATCCATACCGAATGATTTTTCTATAGAGAGCCTAATTGCTCTTGGCTTGCGCAATAGTAAATTGGAACAAGTTTGGAAGGGGACCAAGGTATGATTAATTATTAGTTATTTATTTTTATGTTTTTTTCTTTTACTGATCTGTTATTTTCAAGACCAACATATGAATTCTGTAAACTGTTTTCATATTTTTATTACAGTTGTTGGGATTATTGAAATTCCTCAATCTCAGTCATTCCTATGGCCTCACCAATACCCCTAACTACACCGGACTCCCTAATCTTGAGAATTTGATCCTTAAGGATTGCATAAACTTGGTAGAGGTTCATGAATCAATAGGGAAATTAGGGAGGCTTGTTTTCTTGAATCTAAAAGGTTGCAAAAATCTTGAGAAGCTTCCAAGCAAAATTGGTCATCTTACATCCCTTGAAAAACTCATTCTCTCTGGTTGCTCAAAGCTTGATCAATTGCCTGAGTTGGGAAAGATGAAATATTTAACAGTGCTCCATGCAGATGGAACTGCCATAAATAGAATAGCGACTACCACTAGTGAGGATAAATCATGGAGTTTGCTCTTCTGGTCTTGGGTACTGAATGTAAATTTATAGGATCTTTATACTAGAAATCAAAACACTATGAATATAAATAATTACTAAAATAAAAACTTAAATACATACCGTTTAATTCTGCCATTGTCTTGAGTGTTGCTTTCTTTAGAACAATACGGTATTCACAATTGGAAAACCTTAGCACTAGCTCTTCCTCTCCTTCTCCTATATCTTTCACATTGTTTTTCAATGGGGCTAACAACCCTTAGATTTACATATATATAAATATAGGTAAACCCTAACAGGATAGGAGAGGGGACCGGGTCTAAACAATAATTATTGGGCCCTCCTATTAAGGAACCCAAATAACTCAAAACAAGCCTTACATCTCCATACCACATACTTATAATAAATCCCCTAAGATGAACCATGGCCCAAAACTTTATGAATCACAAAATTAATTTGGGCTCATACCAGTCAGTTTGTCTGAATCACTTTCAACCCGTTTTTCACAAATCAAAATAAAACATAGTTAATGGTAGCCCAATTAAGAATAAATTCTTACATTCTCCCACTTGGGCAACATAGACTACTAATTTTTATTTTTTTTAAAAAAAACAATTTATTTGATAAAACGACTCTTGGATTGAACAACTTTAATGGCCACATAAACATGATTCAGAACAAAAGCATCTTAGCACAAAATCCCGTTCAACGAAAATATTAATATTGAACTGCAGCGATAATTATGCTATTTATCAGCATAATATCTTCTACAATTATAAATACCAATATTCCACCAACATGGATTCCTGTATGTGATAAAGTGTAGTGTGAAACTTTTAGCACAAGTGATCCAATCAATTATAACATGCTAATTTCACATTCAGTCCTCTGTATGGTCTAAAAGACCCTTTATGGGATTTTATCCCCTTTACACTTCCAAAGGAAGCCTTTAAATCTCAAAACAAGATTTTAAACTTTATGGATCCATGTACACTTCTAAAATCGAAGCTTTTAAATTCATTCAGAATTTATTAACTATAACTATATGAGCTCACTTAAAATAAATAACAAATAATATTCAAATGTGCACAAAACTTATAACTGTAGATAAAATGAGAGTCAACACATCAAATTTTAATAGTTAAAAAAAATAACTCATTAATGTGTCAAAACGAGTACTTAAAAAAAGTCTATCCAAACACATCAAAAGACTGTAAAATACTCATGTGCTCAACATGTTTAACAAACTCAATTGGTCTAAGCCCTTTAGTAAGAGGATTTGCTAACATGTCTTTTGTACCAATGTGCTCATAAGTCACATCACCATTATCCACCCATTCACGAACTTTGAAATACTTCAGATCTATATATTTAACACCACCAGAATTTTTTTGTTCTTTGTAAAGAAAACCGCAGCCATATTGTCACAATAAATTCTTATGGGTCTAGAGATGGAGTCAACTACTTGAAGCCTTGAAACAAAGTTCTTTAACCACATAGCTTGAGTACTAGCCTCAAAACATGCTATCACTTCTGCTTGCATTGTAGAAGATGCCACAAGTGATTGCTTCCAACTTTTCCATGATATGGCACCACCTGCAAGCATAAAAATATAACCCGTAGTGGATTTCATGTCATCTGAACAACCAACAAAATCTACATCTGTATAACTAGTAATTTCAAGATGATCAACTCTCCTATACACAAGCATACAATCTTTTGTTTTCTGCAAGTACCTCAACACTTTCTTCGCTCCTCCCCAATGCTGATATCCTGGATTAGATGAATATCTCCCCAATAGACTTGCAACATATGCAATATCAGGCCTAGTACATACTGCAGCATACATCAAACTTCCCACAACACTAGCATATGGAACATTCTTCATGGACTCCTTCTCAATATCATTTTTCGAACACTGAGCTTTACTGAATTTATCTCCTTTACAAACAGGAGCAATACTAGGCTTACAATTTTGCATATTAAACCTAGCTGGAACACGATCTAGATATGCTCATTACGACAAGCCCAATAACCCTCTAGATCTATCCCTATGTATCTCAATGCCAAGTACATAAGATGCTTCTCCAAGATCTTTCATATCAAAATTTCCTGACAATATCTTCTTAACATCAAGTAATAATCCCAAATTATTAGTAGCAAGTAAAATATCATCAACATAAAGGACCAAGTAAATAAATTTACTCCCACTAACCTTGAGATATATGCATGAATCAATTGTATTCTCAATAAAACCAAAAGATGAGACCACTTGATGAAATTTCAAATACCATTGCCTTGATGCTTGTTTGAGTCCATATATAGACTTTTTTAACTTGCAAACTAGATCTCATTTACCTAACTCCTCAAAACCTTCTGGTTGCCTCATATATACTTCTTCAAGAAGATCACCATTCAAAAATGCTGTCTTAACATCCATTTGGTGAAGCTCTAGATCAAAATGTGTTGTCAATGCCATAATCAATCGAAAAGCATCCTTTGTGGACACAGGAGAAAAAGTTTCCGTATAATCAACCCCTTCTTTCTGCGTGTACCCTTTTGCTACTAACCTTGCTTTGAATCTTTTAACTTTTCCCTTGGAATCTTTCTTTGTTTTACATACCCATTTGCAACCAATGGGCTTAAAACCCTTAGGAAGCTCAACAAGCTCCCACACACCATTGATTTCCATGGAATGCATCTCTTCCTTCATCGCATCAAGCCACTTGCTAGAATTTGGATTTGTGACTGCCTTGTTGTATGTAACTGGATCAATTATTTCCTCAGGCTCATAATCTTGCTCACCTAGAAAGACAACATAATCATTTGGAAGAGCAGACCTTCTAACTCTATGTGAACGCCTAGGAGGTTGTGCTTGTTGTACATCTTCAACTATTTGAGGTACATCAATAGGCTGATTAGGGGCTTCATTATCTGCTTGTGCTCTTACTTCCTCTATGTGAGAAGGAACGAACTCGTTTGTCACAATAGGCAAAGGTACAAAGGTAGGCACATGTATTTGAGCTCTAGATTATTCACCCGAACTCATATAATCACCTACATCATTCTCTAGAAACTTTGCATTTCCTGCCTCAACGATCCTTGTGCCATGACCAGGACAATAAAACCTATAACCTTTCGAGGTTTCTGGATAACCTACAAAGTAACAACGAGTGGTTCTAGGTTCCAATTTGGTTTCAGAAGGATTATAAAGTTTTACTTCAGCAGGACAACCCCAAACTCGAAAGTGGTTCAAACTAGGTTTTCTTCCAGTCCACAATTCAAAAGGTGTTTTAGGAACAACTTTACTCGGTACCCTATTTAGGCTATACATGGAAGTCAAAAGGGCTTCACCCCAAAGGGATTCAGGTAGTTTGGACATACTAATCATACATCTCACCATTTCTTTTAGAGTGCGATTACGACACTCAGCCACACCATTTTGTTCAGGGGTCCTAGGTATGGTGTATTGTGCAACAATTCCACAACTTTGTAAATATTTAGCAAAAGGTCCCATACATTGACCAACATCACCATGTTTACCATAATATTCACCACCACGGTCAGATCTAACAATTTTGATCACTTTGCCAGTTTGTTTTTCCACGTTAGTTTTATAAATCTTAAATTTTTCAAGAGATTCAGATTTATTATGAATTAGATAAACAACACCATAACGTGAGTAGTCATTTATGAAAGTGATAAAATATTCTCTCCCACACAAAGTAGTAGACAACGGCCCACAAATGTCAGTGTGTATAATTTCTAAAAGGTCTTTGCTATGTGTGGCTCCTAGTTTCCTTGTTTTGGTCATTTTTCCTTTTATACAATCCACGCACACTTCAAAGTCAAGAAAATCAAGGTTAGGAAGTATATCTGTTTTAATCAATCTCTCAATTCTTTCTTTAGAAATATGTGCTAGTCTTTTGTGCCACAACATGGATGAGTTTTCTTTAATTAAACATCTTTTAGTTCCTCTGCTTTCAACATTCATAGAAAATTGATTTTGGGACAAATTTAGTTTATATAAACCATCACACAAGCATCCATTCCCAATCAAAATAGAATTTAAAGATAAATCAAATTTTTCATTACCAAAACTAAAACAATAACCAGACTCATCAAGTTTTGAAACTGAAATTAGGTTTCGCCTCATAGATGGCACAAAAGCAACATTTTCTAGAATAAAACTGGTTCTAGACTAAAAAAACAACCTAACACTACCAACGAAATCTACTAGGACCCTAACTCCATTTCCAACGTAGACACAATTCTCTCCTTCACTTGGCCTGCGTTTGTTTATAAACCCCTGCAAAGAATTAGAAACATGAATAGATGTTCTACTATCAAGCCACCAAGAATTTGGTGGCACATCAACTAAAGAGGATTCAAAACAAACAAAGGCCAGTGAAATACCTTCTTTTTTGTTCTTCTTATCTAGCCAGGCCTTGAATTTGTGACAGTCCAATTTTTTATGTCCACTCTGCTTACAAAACCAGCAACTCATTTCCTTTTAATGTTAGGCTTGGGCCCTAGTGGATTGTTAAGTTGAGTTTGTTGGTTGTTAGACTGACCATGATTAGACTTCCTACGATTACCCTGATAATTATGACTTTTACGAAAATTATTACCCTTGTGATGTTGAGAAGACTGATTATGGGTATAACCCCTTCCCTGGTATGGCTGATGCACTATATTCACACTCCCTCCCTTTTCTTTTTTATTTCTCTCCTCTTCTTGTACACATATAGCAATAAGCTCATTCACATTCCAAGACTATTTTTGGGCATTATAGGTGGTTTTCAAGTTACCAAACTGTATAGGAAGAGAGATTAAGGCTTGGTGAACAAGGAAAGTCTCTGCAATGGGCACTTTAAGGTTGGTTAATTTGTTGGCTATCTCTTGCATTTTCATGATATAGGATTTGACACCACTCACCCCATCATACCTCATGGTGGACAAGGTTTGCATAAGGTCACCAGTCTCAGCCTTTTCAGATTGTAGGTATCGTTGTCCTATGGCATCAAGGAATATTTTAGCATTGGACTCATCTGGCATAACACCCTGAAAACTCTCAAATATCGACTTTTTCATAATCATAATGCTAAGCCTGTTCGCCCTATTCCATTTGTGATATTGAGCCTTTTGATCAACAGTGCTAGTATCAATGGGTTTAGGGGGCTCATCATCAATTAAGGCAATATCTAAGTCAGCTAAACCCAAAGCTAACTCAACATCCCTTTTCCATCTCTTAAAGTTGTTCCCAGTCAAGGTTTCAATGGAACAAATCTGATTATTCACTACAATATTGCTAACAGCTGCAACACAAATTTAACATGACATAATTGAAATATGGGCAATAGCAATAATAATAATAATAATTTCACAAGAACATGCTGAAAATTAACTTTAGCATTATCCTCAGAGGATTAAAATGTATCACCGTATAAATGCCTTTGAGCATAATATATAGGACACATCCTAACACCTCTAAACAAGTCAATTAATAAGAATGAGTTATCAAAAAAAATAATTTATCAAAAAACTATCCCTTCGGGTTGATAGGTCTTTTCAAAATCAATAAAATTCCCTTATTATTGACTCACACTACCTCTAAAATCAATTCACACGATTAAGTCCCTTTGGGAAGATAATTGAGTAAAACAATTTCAAAAGAGCTTTCCAGAATCTTTATTAAAAACTTATAAATCTCAATAGATTAACCACTTTGGCAGTATCACTCATAATGATTTAAAAGTTCTCTAACTGGGACAATTTTAAAATAAATATTTTCTCATTAAAAATATCACTATTTATTATTTTAATATATTATAATCTTTGAGCCAGTATGTTATCAAACATGCTTCAAATCAATATTCAAAGAAATAAATCTCAACAATGAACAAGATGTATTCCGAAGCAATATTCACAGGACAATTTCAAACCAACACGTTTTTTTATTTATTTTTTATTTTTTTAATGATTCTGAAGCAATTTCAACGATGAACAGTGTACATGTAAATCACCCATCACGAGGCACATTGTTTTAATAAAAGAAATATATATATATATATATTTTGTTTCTTATTCTAAAAAAAACTTATTGAAATAATCTGTCATGATTTTGATTCCAGTATAAACTTGCTCTGATACCACATGTAAATTTATAGGATCTTTATACTAGAAATCAAAACACTATGAATATAATTAATTACTAAAATAAACACTTAAATACATACCGTTTAATTCTGCCATTGTCTTAAGTGTTGCTTTCTTTAGAACAATATGGTATTCACAATTGGAAAACCTTAGCACCAGCTCTTCCTCTCCTTCTCCTATATCTTTCACGTTGTTTTTCAATGGGGCTAACAATCCTTAGATTTACATATATATAAATATAGGTAAACCCTAATAGGATAGGAGAGGGGACCGGGCCTAAACAATAATTATTGGGCCCTCCCATTAAGGAACCCAAATAACTCAAAACAAACCTTACACCTCCATACCACATACTTATAATAAATCCATTAGGATGAACCATGGCCCAAAACTTTATGAATCACAAAATTAATTTGGGCACATACCAGTCAGTTTGTCAGAATCACTTTCAACCTGTTCTTCACAAATCAAAATAAAACATAGTTAATGGTAGCCCAATTAAGAATAAATTCTTACACTGAAACCAAGAAAAAGTATAGAATCCATCTATTTTCCATTGGCTTCTTTACCAGGCTTGTTAAGTTTTATTATTGGCAATCCCGTTTGACAAGAATTTCTTTAAGAAGTTGATTTTCTTCCAAAACTAGGATTACTTTTGGATTTCTATAAGTAATTGGATTTCTTCCAAAACTATGATTACTTTTAGATTTTCTATAAATAGTTGGTTTTCTCCCAAAACTATTTATTTCCTCCAGATCTTCTTTTTGGTTCTTAAGGTTTATATCTGGGGATATTTTGTTAGTTTTCTTTGATGTTTTATTGAGTATTCAACTCATGGTTTAAAGAGAGTATATCAAAGGTTTTGTTTGTTATATACAAGAGAGAGAGAGTTGTTCTTCGATGGATTCTGAAGAATTCGAGCCTGAAGCTTCGGTGGATACTAAACAATTCGAGCCTGAAGCTTCGGTGGATTCTGGAGTGGCTCATCGTAAAGACAATTCCGAGGTGAAGACGGGGTTGGAAGAGGCACATAGAGGTTGGTTCAATTAGGCGTGGATTCGCTAGGTAATTGAGAGTATACCTGTGTAATTCCTTTAAATCTTCTTAGTGGATTGTTTTGTGGCTGTTGCCCGTGGTTTTTTAATCACAGTTAGAGGTGTCCAATTGTGGTTTTTCCACGTAAAATCGTTGTGTCGATTTGTCTTGATTGTTTGTTTGGGAGTGTTGTTTACTGCTTAACATTGATACATAATCACAAATCAACATCTAGGGGATTTCTAGATTTTTCAATTGGTATTAGAGCGGGTCGTTCTAGTTTTTTAAAAAATTCTTTTAAAACGAGATCTTGTTTGATTTGTGATAATGGATTCAATTCGTGAGGAAAATTCTATGGTTCGACCACCCCTACTTGACGGATCCAATTATTCTTTTTGGAAAGCTCGGATGAGATCATTTTTAAAATCTATTGATGAAAAAGTTTGGCAATCTGTCATGTATGGGTAGACTGAACCAACAATTACGGTTGATGGAGTAACTTTCCCCAAACCAATTGATAAATGGGACACAATTGATTACCAAAATAGTAGCTGGAATAGTAAAGCTATCAATTCTCTTTTTTACGTTGTCACACCTGAAGAGTTTAGTCGTATCTGTAATTGTGAAGTCGCAAAAGAGGCTTGGGATATCTTACAAACTATTCATGAGGGCACTCCTACTGTTAAACACTCAAAACTTCAAAGGCTCACGTCTAGTTTCGAAAACCTTTCAATGAAAGATAGTGAGACCTTTGATGAATTTTATGCGAAGTTGAGTGACATTGTTAATTCCAGCTTCAATTTAGGTGAAAAAATATCAGAATCCAAAGTTGTGGGAAAAATTTTGAGATCCTTGCCCGATCGGTTCCAACCAAAAGTTACGCCTATTGAGGAGGCTCAAGATGTTGACAACCTCAAGCTGGATCAGTTGGTTGGAAATCTCCAAACTTATGAGGCACATAGAAATTTCAAAAAGAAACACAAAGATTTTGCTTTTAGTAGTGCTCATAAAGTGGTAGAGGATTCTGATGAGGATTGTGAGATAGATTCTAAGATTATGGCTGCTTTTGTTAAACAATTTAAAAAATCCTTTTTGAAAAAGAATCCTAATCTTTTAGAATCTACTCATACTCATAAATCTAAAGGCAAAGATAAACTCAAAATTAGTCCTATAGCCAAGAAGGAGAAAGGAAAGATGCAAGGGAACTTTGAAAGTGTCCAATGCTATGAATGCCAAGGATTTGGCCACTTTGCTTCAGAATGCCACACTCGTTTGAGGAAGAAAAAAGCCCTCGCCATCACTTGGGATGATGAATCAGAATCTGATGAAGATGACAGTGACAACGAAGATCAAGGCGAAGAGGGACATAAGCAATTCCTTGCTTTCATGCCGGCTTCTGAAACTGAAGGACAAACAGAGTCTCCGAAGATGTCAGTTGAGAATACCATTGATGATGAATCCTCGGAGAGTGATCATGAAGAGCTTGAGCAAGCTTATGAAAAGTTGTATAAGAAGTCTCTTAACTTATTCAAGTTGAATGACAAACTCACAAAGAAACTCAAAGCATGTGAAAGTGAGAATGTCAAACTTAAAGATGAGATTTTCGAGGCTAGGATTAATGCCATCAAGATAGCTGATGATCGAAAAGTTCTTTGTGCAAAACTGTTGACTTGTGAGACAGAGAGGAATGAGCTACAGGAAACCCATGCCATGTTTGAAGAAAAGATTAAATCTCTCGAGATGTCACAAGTTGCTTTGGAAGAACTAATGATCAAGAAAGAGGAAGAGCTCAAGTGTGCCATGGTTACCATTGGTCTTTGGAACAAAGGATTAAAGACTTTGGAGGATATCATTGGGTCTCAACAAATCTATTCAGACAAGAGTGGCATTGGCTTTGGAGATAAGAGAGAGCAAAAACAGAGTGCTTCCACATCTCACGATACAAGAACTCAAGGAAAGGGAGGACAAAAGATTCAACAAGAGGAAAGACTTCTCAAACTCCCTAGAGTTGGTAAGGTAAAAGAAAAGAAGGTACGCCCTGTTTTTATTTGTCATCATTGTGGTATGCATGGTCATATTCGCCTTTATTGTTATGAATTGTATGGGAGAATGTCTCATAGAGATGGAAGAAATTCTAATATCTCAAGGGGTAGGAGACACTTCATTGGTCATAAGGAGGTTAAGGGTCATAATAAACCTTGCTATTTTGATTTGCTTGAGACCAAACATGAACAGAGGTTGTGTTTTCCTAGACCTAGGAATAGGAAGTTGAAAACCATGTCAAGACGGGTTCTCATTGAAGGAGAAGGGAACCATAACGTCAAGACACCATCCAAAAACCGCAATTCTCACAACTTTGTTTATACTAAAGCGGTTTGGGTGAGAAAACTTGACTTGTGTTAATTTGTTTATTTGTTTTAGTTTTTGGGTTTCTGTGTGTTTTTTTTAATAAGAAAAAAATGTGTGCTTGTTCGTTTTCTGACATGTTTTGTTTTCTAAAAAAATAAAAAATAAAAAAATTGTGTGCATGTTCGTTTTTTGTCTTGCTTTGGTTAAGAAAAAAAATGACAAAAAAAATCCAAAAAGATTTTCTTAGTATGGTTTTGCAAACTTGAATTTTTTTTTGACATGTCCTTGGTGCATATTGGAATTGATAAGAATATCCGTTACATGTTAATATGTGTGTGCTTTCTGTGGTCATTACTCATTTTGAAGTGTGTGTTTTTTGATTAGTATGTCTCATTCTATACACACTCTTGGATTAGCAAATATCGGAGTCTTCCGCCTTAGTGATTATTTTTTCTCTATGGACTTCTGGCATTGTATCTTTTGCTTTTCTAGAGGAATTGACCTATACTAGCATATCATGGGTGATGTTGACTCTCTTAACCATCTTCCATCCTTTTGCATCTCCATAGCTTTCCCCTCTATTCTTTGTAGTCCAGCCATGAGAAAAAGGCTACCTCAGAGTCACCAACCAAGCCATCCTTATTATATCCATGCTTCTCTGGTTCGGTTTTCATACTCTTGAGCATGTCAGCCGCCAATGAGTGTGCAAAAGAAAGAAAAGAAAAAAATGTGAAAAAGAAAAAAAAATGTGCAAAAGGAAGAAAAGAAAAAAAAATGTGCAAAAGGAAGAAAAGAAATAAAATGTGCAAAAGAAAGAAAAGAAAAAAAAATGTGAAAAAAAAAAAGACTCATTGATTGAGGGGGAGCCTCCGCTTTTACTCACCACATACCCCTTGATTCCTAGTGGTTTGACTTTCCGTAGTTATGCTTAGATTCTCTTGTTTGAGGTCCAGCTTTTATATTACTACTAAGATTTGAATCTAGTGTTTGTCGAATCCCAAGAGTCACACACACACTTTTATCATGGGATCTATGCTTTTCACATAATGCATCACTTTCTTTTATGAGGAATTTTCTAGAGGCTGTGCACATTGTGTTTTTAAGTAATTGTGCTTCTTGGATAGTCTTGTGTGTATTAAGATACTAATTTGAAATTCCTTGTCTGCTCCACCATATTATTTTTTGTCTTTTTTCTTCTTGTTCACTGTTTTCAGTGTGTGTGGTTATTTTTAGTGAGGGGGAGTTTGGTTTATTGTTACAAAAATTTGTTAGCATGAACACTTTTGTTTTGTTTGGTACGGGAGATTGGCATTAGTTGGTTTGCATGTTGCTTTGCATTGCCTTCTTTATTGTTTGAGCTTCCTTTGTTAATTCGTGAAAAAGGGGGGGGGGGGGGGTTTAATGTTGTCCGGTGTGTCTTAGGATTTCATGTATTCATGTCATGTGTCGAGTGCATAAGTCTTAGTTTTCATCTATCCATGCTACATGTTCTTAAAATCTTCAAGGCCGCATCTATTCATGTTTTCCATCTCATGCTTCAAGATAATCTTGTCATATGTTTATTGCTTTTTTATATACTCTTGTGGCACTAATAGTTGTTTTGGAGATTGTGGCACTAATAGCTGTTTTGCAGATCTTAATCTTGAGAAAGAAGTTTGTGTTTGTTGGTTGTAATGGGTTGGGGTGATTAGGATTTTATTTGTTAGGTGTGTTTTGTCACGGCATTACCAAAGGGAGAGATTGTTAAGTTTTATTATTGGTAATCCCGTTTGACAAGGATTTCTTTAAGAAGTTGATTTTCTTCCAAAACTAGGATTACTTTTGGATTTCTATAAGTAATTGGATTTCTTCTAAAACTAAGATTACTTTTGGATTTTCTATAAATAGTTGGTTTTCTCCCAAAACTATTTAATTCCTCAAGATCTTCTTTTTGGTTCTTAAGGTTTATATCTGGGGATATTTTGTTAGTTTTCTTTGATGTTTTATCGATTATTTAACTCATGGTTTAAAGAGAGTACATCAAAGGTTTTGTTTGTTATATACAAGAGAGAGAGAGAGTTGTTCTTCGGTGGATTCTGAAGAATTCGAGCCTGAAGCTTCGATGGATTCTGGAGTGGCTCATCGTAAAGACAATTCTGAGGTGAAGACGGGGTTGGAAGAGGCATATAGAGGTTGGTTCAATTAGGCGTGGATTCGCTAGGTAATTGAGAGTATACCTGTGTAATTCCTTTAAATCTTCTTAGTGGATTGTTTTGTGGCTGTTGCCCGTGGTTTTTTAATCATAGTTGGAGGTGTTCAATTGTGGTTTTTCCACGTAAAATCGTTGTGTCGATTTGTCTTGATTGTTTGTTTGGGATTGTTGTTTACTGCTTAAAATTGATACATAATCACAAATCAACATCTAGGGGATTTCTAGATTTTTCAACGCTCATTAGTAAGCTTAAGCCTTTCAAATTGCAATCTGTCAAATGATGATCTTATGAAAAGTCTTGGTAGCTTATCTGTGTTGCAAGATTTGAATCTTATTGAGAATCCAATTTCTAGCCTACCGGAGAGCATCAAAGGTCTTAATGTGCTCCAATCACTTAGGCTATCTCGTTGCACTAGACTCCAATCACTGCCGGAACTTCCAATGAGTTTAGAAATGTTGAATATAGATGGATGTAGCTCACTGGGAATGGTAACAAATCTTCCTAACTTGTTGAGATCTCTGATTTTGGACTCAAGTGATTGTGAAAAACTAGTTGAGGTTCAGGGGATGTTCAAGTTAAAGCCTATTGGAAATGCTGGTGCAGAAATGATTAACAACTTGGGCCTAGTTGATTTGGAATCCATGGGAAGCCTTGAGGTGGAATTGCTGAACAACAAGACATCCACAAGAAAGAAGGGTCCAGTTCAGGTGCTGTGTGTGTGTGTGTGTGTGTGTGTGTGTGTGTGTTTATGTGTGTATATGTGTATATATTGTTGTTTGCATAATTGATCGTTAATGTTATTTTGAATACCATGGCACAGGGACTGTATGAATGTGGTAAATATAGCATATTTGTTCCTGGGAATGAGGTGCCAGGCTGGTGTAGCAATAAGAGACAGGGGTCCTCAATATCATTTAATGTGCCTTTAGTTCCTAATCTCAAGATTGTAGCCTTGAACGTATATATTGTCTATGCATTTGCCAATGATATAAGCCTTGCAAGCTATCAATTTGATTATATTAAAATCAGCAATAAGACCAAAGGTTTTGAAGTGGACCTACAGCCCAATGTTCAGTGGCACTCCCGATGACAACAGTATGATATGGTTTAGCTGTTGGGAAATAGGGCATCTTTTGATGGAAGGTGGCGATAAAATGAATCTCTCTGCGAGTTTTGATGAGCTTTTTCAGGTAAAGGAAGTTGGAGTCCAGATTGTGTATGATGAGTGTGAAGAGAAAGGCATTCAACACCACAATGCCCATCCTTCTCATCACAATGTCATGAATGTTGGAGATTTATCCGAATATCATGTAAGAACAGGCTCATACTTTCTATGCCATCATGGTTATGATTGCCATCAAGACCAATGTTTTCAAAGGCGTAGATGATGCGCGACTTGAGGCGCGAATTGAGGCGAGGCGTACGGAAAACGCATAGATGCGTTATCTTTTGGGCGACACACCAACTGTGCGTACGTATCAAAGACAGAGGCGTAAGCATCTGAAACGCTTTATACGATTTTCACGCTTCAGACAGTGAGGCGCAAGCCTTTTGAGAGTTGGATTTCAAAAATCAAAATTCGAAAAAGACTTCGATTGAAACAGAAATTGCTCAAGAAGAAAGTATAAATACCTTGTAAGTTCGAATCAGAGTCCATATTCTTCAAATCAGAGTCCAGCAAGTTCGAATCAGCCTTCTCCAACGAATTAGGGTTTTCCAGGTACGAAGTCTGTCTCTCTCTTTCTCTCTCGTTGAGTCGAGTCTCTCTCTCTCGTTCAGCTCTGTTTGCATCGTCTCTCTGTGCATCGTCTTTCTCTCGATCTTATGTCTGCATCGTCTCTCTCTCCTTTTTTTTTGCATCGTCTCTATCTCTGCGTATGTTTTATCAATGGCTGATGCTTCTTTTCTCCGTATTTGTGCACAAATATCTCCACTTATCTATTATTATATAAACTGAGATTTCCACCACTTACTAATATATTATTATTATATAAATCAAATATATTATATAAACTGAGATCTCCCTTATCTAATATATTATTATTATATATTATTATTCTCCACTTACTAATATATTAATATATTATTATTATTCTCCACTTACTAATATATTATTATATAAACTGAGAGCTCCTTTATCTAATATATTATTATTGTTTTATAAATTGAGCTCCGCCAACGTGGCAATTTATTATCAGTGTATCTAATATATTATTATTATTATATAAACTGAGCTCCTCCCTCATTAATTTATTATTAGTGTAATTAATTTATTACCAATGTAATTCTAATATATTATTATTTAATATTATTATTAAGCTTCTTCTTGTTTAATTTATTATTATTATTATTTTATAAATTTTAATTTATTATTATTATTATTTTTGTTTTTTTTTAATTGAGCTTCTCTTCTCATAATTTTTGTTTTATTTTTTTTATTTGTTTATTTTTGTAGTTGATAAGTTGGTGGGGACAAAAAAAAAAAAAAAAAGATGACTGAACCCAAAGGCCAAAGAAAAGATTTTGTCTGGAAGTATGTAAAAGAAGTTGATGGGGAAAAATATTTTAGATGCAAATTTTGCGATCAAACTTGTAGTGGTACTGTAAGTCGATTTAAAAATCATCTAGCCGGTACGCATAAAGGCATTAAACCGTGTTCAAAAGTTCCTGAAGATGTAAAGTTGGAATGTCAACAAGCATTAAAAAATTTCTTTGAGCAAAAAAGTGCCCGTAATGAGATGCTATATGAAATTGGGATGGGTGCTGGAGCAAAGGGCGAGAGTGGTGCTTCTCAATCTATTGAAGGCGATACTGGTAGTATGACACAACCACCAAAACCGAGGGGTCCAATGGATAAATTTGCTAGTTCTCAAGCACGACAATCTACACTGAACTCCAAATGGAAACAAGAAGAAAGAAAAGATGTATGTCGAAAGATTGGGCGTTTTATATATTGTAAAGCTCTTCCATTTAATTTAGTGAATGATCCGTATTGGGTAGCTGCAATTGATGGAATTGCAAATTATGGACCTGGTTTCAAACCCCCTTCTATGCATGAATTGAGGACTTGGATTCTTAAAGCAGAAGTAGAGGATATAAATGTCATGATGGAGGAACATAAGAAAGCATGGAAACAATATGGATGCTCAATTATGTCTGATGGCTGGACAGATGGGAAAAGTAGAGTTCTTATTAATTTTCTTGTGAATAGCCCTGCTGGAACTTGGTTTTTAAAATCAATTGATGCATCTGATACTATAAAAAATGGGGAGTTGATGTTTAACTATCTTGATAGTGTCGTAGATGAAATTGGGGAAGATAATGTTGTTCAAGTTATTACTGATAATGCTTCAAACTATGTCAATGCCGGGTCAAGACTTATGGAGAAGAGGAAGAAGTTGTATTGGACTCCATGTGCTGCACATTGTATTGATTTAATGTTGGAGGACATTGGAAAATTGAAAGTCTGTGACCAAACTCTCTCGTTGGCTAGGCAAGTGGTCAAGTTTATATATGGACATTGTTGGGTTCTTTCAATGATGAGATCATTTACAAAGAACAATGAACTACTCCGTCCAGCAGTAACACGGTTTGCCACTGCTTATCTTACTCTCCAAAGTCTTTACAAACAAAAGCAACCACTCCAAGCTATGTTTTCTTCAGAAAAGTGGGCTTCTAGTAGTTGGGCAAGAAAGGTTGAAGGGGTAAAGGCTCGTGCAACTGTGTTGTTTGATCCAAAATTTTGGCCTAATGTTGCTTTTTGTATCAAAAGCACAATACCTTTGGTTAGTGTTTTGCGAGAAGTTGATTCAGAAGAGAGGGCTGCTATGGGTTACATTTATGAGTTGATGGATGTGGCTAAAGAAAAGATTGCTTTCAATTGTGGAGGAAATGTTAGGAAGTACGGACCAATTTGGAATAAGATAGATGCAAGGTGGACACCACAACTTCATAGACCTTTACATGCTGCGGGTTATTATCTAAACCCTCAGTTGCGCTATCGAGATTCCTTCTCCAATGTTGAGGAGGTGAGGCAAGGATTGTATCAGTGCATGGATAGAATGTTGAGTTATGATGAGCGTCTCAAGGCTGATATCCAATTGGACTATTATGATCAAGCAAAAGGGGAATTCGGAAGTCGTGTTGCAATTGATTCTAGAGCGATACGCTCTCCCGGTGAGAAACTAATATGAAAATAATTTTCCAATTACATTCTATAAAATTAAAATATGAGATTGAAATTATTTGTGCATTTTTCAAATTATGTAGCTGATTGGTGGATTCGTTTTGGGAGCAAAACACCAGAGTTAACAAAATTTGCTATTCGAATACTTAGTCTAACTTGTAGTGCTTCGGGATGTGAGAGGAATTGGAGCACCTTTGAGTCGGTAATATATCTTTCTTTCCTAAACTTTCTTATGCATAAAATAAAATATTCATGTTTCTTATTTCGTTTCTTATATTATTATATTAGATTCATACAAAAAAGAGGAATAGGCTTGAGCACAAACGTTTGAATGCTTTGGTCTATGTGAAGTACAACACTAAACTAAGAGAGAGGAGTATCAGAAGAAGACAAAACATCGATCCAATACTAATTGATGAAATTGATTCGGATGATGAATGGATTGCTGAAAAAGAAGATCCTGTCCTCTCCCTTGATGCTTCTTGGCTTGATGAAGAAGAATTGTTCGATGCTGAAGCAATTAGGACTGTGCCTATCACTACATATGATAGAAGTGTGGAGAATCGATCAACTACGACTACGATTAATGTTGACTCATCTTCAAATGCAAAGAAAAGAAAAGTTGGTGAAGGTTCAAGTAAGTTGTTAAATAATTATGGACTAGTTGCATACATATTATTGTATGTGCCTATTTAATTAATTTGAAATCATATTTCTTGTATAGGAAATGATAGAGGAAAAGGCAAGGCAGCAAGATGTACCCTTGTGGATGAAGATATGGAGTTGGAAGAAATTGGTGGAATAGATGATGGAACCTATCCCATTATAGATATAGCAGACGAAGATGATGACAATATTAATGATGATGACTTAGAGTGACCTATTATTTATTTATTGCTTTGTTTATAGAGTATTAGAGTTTTAAGTAATTTTGTTTATTGAACAATTGAAATTTAAGTTATTTTGACTATCACTTAAGTTATTTTTTTATTATAATATTAATGAAAATGACTTAGAAAGCACTTATAATACTTGAAATTATTAATTAATTTTGGTTATATGCTTAGAATGGCCTTTAAGAATTTTATTTGGTAATTCTTATTTTTTTTCTCTTTTTATGCTATATTTAATTAATTTTGTATTTTATAAAAATTAAAAAAATCAAAATTCAAAAGGCTTACGCCTCAACGCCTCGAGGCTTACGCCTCGCCTCAATAAGGGTAAAACGCCTCGCCTTGCGCTTTCGCCTTTAAAAACACTGATCAAGACTACCACCAAGACGGTTCGTCGTCTAAGACAGACAAGATTTTATTTGGAGACTCTGAAGAAACAACAGGTGGCTGTGTCTTTCCATTTGATAAATATGATTAGTAGATAAAAGTCATATCACTGATAGCAAATAAACATAAATAGTGATTGTAGTTGTTGATGTGAGTCGTTGGTAATCTAGGGAATGCTCTCAAAATCTGGAATTTTATTTCAACATTTATTCTGATCTGATCTGCAGGGTTTACAGATGAAGAATGAAAAAAAGAAGATAAAGAGAGAGGATAATAGCAGAAGGGTGACTTGCTGCTGGCAATGGCCGGGACAAGAACATTGGTAAACTCCCATTTTCTTTGATATGTTTTTGTTTTACTCAATTTTATTGATTACTTGCAATAATAACCCTTGTGTTATTCTAGCGCCACCTTCCGAAAATGCTGAGATTTGATATTTAAAACAGCATAACAATGTTTATGTTTTCTGAAATCGATGGTCAGTCCCAGGAACAAATATTTTGTCGTAAATTTTGAAAGTCCAACCAAAATAAGAGTTTACATGTATGAAATTACAAGTGGTAAATCAATAACAAATAATATGTAGTATTCTTTTCACACGATTTGAGTCCACTATAATTCCTTTTTAGTTTCCATTGTCCTTATTTTTTCAGCATTTCCAATTTCTTCTGTTTACAATTCAGCCCAATCTGCACCGAATCCGGCTATTTTCTATCTTGTATTGGTAAATTTAGAAACATTTTTGTGCTTTGTTCAGGCAGTCAAAGGCAGCCAAATTCCATTACATGTGTGAAAAACAATTCAAATCTGATTCAACTCTCTCATCTTTTTCTCTCTACAAGCGTAGGGAAAAAAAATAAAAATAAATAGAGCATACAAATCGTACAGTTTTGCTTGTAATTCTTGATTATTGATAGTTGATTAAGATGGACTAGATCAAGGAGAGTTCGATTTCAACCTTCAATTATTCCTTTGTTCAGTGGATAATGAAGTTGTATAGATCTAATCTTGTGTTTAATTGGAGAATTTGATGAGAAAAATAAAAAGAGAAAATGAAATGTAATCTCACTTTTTGTTGAGAGCGGGTGGGTGCTGTCACACCAAAACGGACTCTTTTGTTTTAAAAAACAAAAAAAAAGAAAAATTGAAACAAATCCCTTTCGAGCCACCGTTTTACTGTATTGTAACTTTTAGGCTTAGGTTGATTTTAGAAAAAAAAAAAAAGGGGTAAAAAAATATATATATATATATAATTTATAATATTTTTATTTGTCTCAAAATCAATTTTTTGTAAATTTTTTTTGACAAATTATGACGACAATCTCTATATTTTGATTCTTATGTCATTTTAGTCCTTATAATGTTAATTGGCTTGATTTTGATATTAAATTTATGTTTTTGTCTCAATTTGGTGCAATTTAAGAACGATCGGTTCAATTTATCCTTAAAAAAATAAATAAAAAATTGATTTTGAGACAAATAAAAATATTATAGATTTTTTTTTTCTTCCCATTTTTTCCCTAAAATCAACCTAAGTCTAAAAGTTACACTATAGTAAAATTGTGGCTCAAAGCCGTTTGTTTGTTTTTTTTTTTTTTTTGGCAATAAACAAAACGGTCCCGTTTTGGCTGTCACAACACCCTCCCCGTTCCCTTTTTTGTTTGGTTATAATAAAAAATAAAAGGGAAAAAAAAGTAATAAGCGAGAGAAATACAATCTCACTTTTTATCTTTTGGGTTCAAGTAGGCTATTTTATTTCTTCATTTTCTAACTAAACCAAACATAATTGGTAATTCAAATCCTATCAATTCTTTCTCCTTTTCTTTCTATTTTCCTTTTCATTTCCTACATCAAAATTTTCAACTAAACACAGCCTAATGGAAAGGAAAAAAGAAATGCAATTTCATTTTTTGTTTGGTTATAATGAAAAATACAAGAGAAAATAAAGTGAGAGGGCAATGCAATTTCACCTTTTATCTTTTGAATTAGCTATATTTTTTCTACAATTCTCAACTCAACTAAACATAACTTGGAGTTCGAATTCTATCAAATTTTCTCATTTTCTTTCTATTTCTCTTTCTATTTCTGTTTCTCTCATTAAATCCTCTAATCAAATTCAATCTAAAGAATTGAAGAGATGAATTGACACTACAAGAATTTTCACTTTTGGCGACTAAATTTTTAGTCGCCAAAAGTCAATTTTAAGTCACTGAATGGTTTTAGCGAGGATTCAACACAACGGATAAAAATGATAAAGATGGTTAATTTTTAGTCACCGAATGGTTAATTTTTAATCATGAGTTGAGGATTTAACATGAGTGCTCCAATTCCAATGATAAAAATGGTGAACGAAACAACACAAAGGATCCAAAGCAATAGGTGTGAATTTGCTAGGTACTGTGAGAGGTTTTGATTTGTATTGTATCTTATTCTTCAAAGTGAATAGGTACTTGACCTTTGGGCTTGTATTTTTTTAATCATCATCGGAAGTGTTTTAATAGTTGACGTGGGTAAGCCCATAAAGGCCATAGCCCACTATGAACCACCCAAGCCCATCACTTGAAGCCCAATACATAACTCGGCTGGTGAAGTCCAGAACAGCTAGAATCCAAACGTGGCATAAAGAACCAATGACATTCAGACATACGGCAGGTAAAGGACAAGCCACATCAGCAGACAAAAATCTGCAAAGTTATTGCCACTGCACATCACCATTAATGCAGCCTATCACAGCATTTATTATGACAACACCTCTCCGTCGGAACAGCACCCCTTTACCCCGAACAAGGTGAGCTACAGCGTAGACTTTCGGCGAAGATGGCAGGTCGGAAGGGACAGCGAAATGATGACCAAAGCATATAAGCAAACTTGAAGACAAGAAGAAGGGTAAGCTTTCTATCTCCAATCTCTCCCTCTCTATACTCCACTTCTCTTTCTAACTTACTCGTCGGAGGGTTCACTGGGGGACTCCCCGTTCCCTGTTGAACTTGTTTGCAGGTTCTTTGGTGGGTTTGATCACGCAGACATTGACACGAGAAGCACGGATTAGTCCGACCCGCTCTACCTGGTACCCATTGTATCTCCACTGTATCATCAGTTGGCACCGTCTGTGGGAACCCTTTGCTCCGTGCGCCAGTTGTGCTCATTGTCGCCGGAGACCCTGTCCCAGCAACCTTTTCCTACCACCAACCAAAGTGTATGGTCACGACTTGATCCATGGCTTCTCACCATAATGCTGCTGACCATCAAACCGACCCTCCCAATCCAAACAATCCACCACAGTATTTCATCGAGCTTACCAATAACATTAACCGCATGGCCGAGTAAAACCAAGCCCTGATAAATACCCTACTCTGAAGGGACCTCCCTATGCATCCTCCACCACCTCCAGATATTCCCTCCAACCAAGAAGGAGCCCCGAGCCATACTATGCCGCAGTCCTATCCACCCAACTTGGAAGGCCTGCAACCTCCTTCTCCCCACATAAATCCACCACCTCGACCCCCGCCTCCGTCGGCCCTGGCACCAGTCCCTGAGGGGGAAGCCAGTAGCGTCCAACCCCCGCTCCCTTTCGGTGGTGATAACATCCCTCTCTAGGATGTAGAACTTCGAGCCATGAAGCTCCAATTCCAAGGGGTCATGTAGAACATCCAGCATAAACCCTCTACCACAGCAAACTCACCATTTGTTGCCTCCATCCGAGACAAACCCCTAACCCCCAAGTTCAAGATGCCCACCATCGACTCTTTTGACGGCACGACGGACCCAGTCGACCATTTGGAAACCTACAGAAACCTCATGATCTTCCATGCATTCCCTGACGAGATCATGTGTCGAGCCTTCCCCGTGACACTAACGGGATCAGCTCGGCTGTGGTGTAGCCAGTTACCAGCAGACTCCGTTTCCACTTTCCAGCATCTCAGTGACTCCTTCCTCAGTCATTTCATTGGAGCCCAGCGCCAGCGCCGTCCGGCAACCCAACTCCTCAACATCCGCCAGACCGAGAGGGAGTCCCTGCGTAGTTTCGTTACCCGCTTCAACACCGAAGCCCTGCAAGTAGCAGAAAATGATGACAAGGTCATCCTTACTGCTTTCATGGCCGGTCTGCAGTCGTCCGACTTCCTGTTCTCCCTCTCCAAAAACGCCCCAACCTCCATGGCGGCCCTACTCTCCAAAGCCCAAAAATACATGAATGCTGAGGATTCCCTAGCCGCCCAACAAGATCCGATAACCAAAAACCCGACCCCCAGAGAAAAGAGAAAAGATTCAGAACCCAGAAACAACCAGTATAATAGCCAAACAACGCGCTATAATGGCTGACCCCCCTGAGCCGACCGACCGGCACCAGCCCGACCGCCTGGTCGGTTCAAGCGATACACTCCCCTTAATTCCCCCATGGAACAAGTCCTCAATCAGATCCAATGGGACTATCCTCTCAAATGGCCCCAACCTTCACACACCCCTTCCAATCGAAAAGACCAAACCAAATACTACCGTTTTCACCAAGACCATGGCCACAACACCGATGAGTGCGTTAACCTCAAAGATCAGGTCGAGACCCTAACACGTCAGGGGCGTCTTAGCCGGTTCACGGATACTCACCCCCAGCAAAGGCAAAGAGCTGAGCCCCCCAGAAACAACTGCCGGCGCAGCCCTCCCCGGCAGCCATCCCAACCTAACCAAGGCCATGATCGCCCTCCGCAGCAACCTCGGCTGCCAGGCAATCCCCCCCCACCTGTTGGAGAAATCAGAGTCATTTTCAGGCGGCCTTGCTTATGGCGGACCATCCCACTCGGCTCAGAGGGCAGAACTCAGAAAGATAAGGCAGGGCTCAAACAAAGCAGTTGCCACAGTCAACCGACCCACCGAACAGCCTAAGTAGTGGACCGAGCCTATCACCTTTACGGACGCCGACTGTACAGGCATTCGTTATCCTCATGATGACCCTCTCGTCATTTCTGCCCTCCTTTCCAACTACAAGGTCAGACGAGTTCTCATCGACAACGGCAGTTCTTCAGACATCATCTTTCTTAACTACTTTCGCCAGCTCAAATTGGGAAAGAAAGTCTGTCCCCTCTCCAAACCCCTTTGGTCGGTTTCACTGGCGACCGGGTGACCTTCATCGACTCAATCGACCTCCCCATCACAATCGGCGAGTACCCTCGATAGACTACAAAGCTGCTCACCTTCCTTGTTGTCGACTGCCCATCCGCCTACAACATCATCCTTGGCCGCACCGCTCTAAATGCCTTTCAAGCTATCACATTAACTTATCACCTCACCATTAAGTTTCCCACCGATCTGGGGGTCGGGACTGTAAAGGGAGAGCAGACCGTGGCTAGGGAATGCTATGTCGCCTCACTCAAGGAAGTCAAGTTGAAGGAGACCATGATCATTGAAGGACTTGACGTCCGAGATGAGGACAAGCTAGTCAGAAGGGAACCTGTGGAGGAGCTCGTTGAGGTTCCCATCGACCCCACCAACCTGACGAAAACCGCCAAAATCGGCAGCCAACTGTCCCCCAGAGCAAAGGCCGACCTTACCGCCCTCTTGACCGAGCACAGCGATGTATTCACCTGGACCCACTCAGACATGCCGAGTATTGACCCCTCATTCATAACCCATCGCCTTAGCATTGAACTCCATTTTCGACCTTACTGCCAGAAACAACGCATTTTCCACCCAGAGCCAATACTCTCATCGCCGCAGAGGTCGACAAGCTTGAGGCACAATTCATTAAGAACGTGGACTACCCTAGATGGTTGTCAAACGTGGTCCTGGTCCGCAAGAACAATGGTAAATGGCGACTCTGTGTCGACTACTCAGACGTCAACCGAGCTTGCCCCAAAGACAGTTATCCTCTTCCCCACATAGACTTGCTGGTCGACGCCACGGCCGGTCACCAAATACTTAGCTTCATAGACGCCTTCTCTGGGTACAACCAAATCCTGATGTACCCATCTAATCGGGAACACACCTCCTTCATTACCGACCGAGGCACCTACCATTACCGAGTGATGCCGTTTGAACTCAAAAATGCTGGGGACACCTACCAACGGTTGGTCAATGCCATTTTCCATCACCAGATCGGTCGAAATATGGAGGTATATGTCGACGACATGTTAGTCAAGAGCAAGCTCTCTGCTGATCATCTGACCGACCTACGAGAAACCTTTGCCACCCTACGTAAGTACCAAATGAAGCTTAACCCGGAGAAGTGCGCCTTCGGCATAGGATCTGGGAAGTTTTTGGGTTTCATGGTCAGTCAGTGGGGCATAGAAGCTAACCCTGAAAAGATCAAGGCCTTGATTAAGATGCAGTCACCCAGAACGGTCAAGGAGGTTCAGAGACTCATTGGCCGAGTTGCCGCCCTCAACTGCTTCATTTCCCACGCAACGAACAAGTACCTCCCCTCCTTCAAAGTTCTTCGGCAAACCTTTGAATGGACAACCGAATCTAAAGAGGCTTTTCAGCAGTTGAAGCAGTGCATGGCCAAACCCCCCCTCCTTTCATAGATAATCACGGGCGAGCCCTTCTTCCTATATTTAGCCGTGTCAAGCACTGCAGTCAGTGCAGCTCTTGTCAGGGAAGACGGCTCTGTCCAGCGACCGGTCTACTACGTCAGTCGGGCTCTACGGGGAGTGGAGCAGAACTACCCACTGTTAGAAAAATTGTCCTTGGCCTTGGTCACCGCCTCCAGACGACTCCGTCCTTACTTCCAAGCCCATTCCATAGTTGTCCTCACTGACCAACCTCTGAAGAAGGTAATGCAGCAGCCAGAGCTCTCTGGCAGACTCATGCAATGGTCAGTAGAGCTCAGGCAGTTTGACATCTCCTACCGACCTCGGACAGCAATTAAGGGGTAGGTTGTCGCCGATTTCATCCTAGAGTTCACTAATCCTACCCCAACCACGGCCCCTCCACCACCAATCCCTAACGAGCCAGAATACCCACATTCTTGGACTCTCAACGTCGACGGATCATCCCGCAAAGAAGGCAGCGGAGCTGGTCTCTTCCTCACCGCCCCTGAGGGTGGTTATTTCAAATGTGCTCTCCGTTTCTTGTTCGATGCCAGTAACAATGAGGCCGAATATGAGGCATTGATAGCATTTCTCCGCCTCGCCAGGGACATTGGTGTCAGCCACATCCGGGTGTTCAGCGACTCCCAGCTCATCGTCGAACAAATCGCGGGGGAATTCGATGCAAAGGAGGACACCATGCAGGCTTATAGGGATATTGCACTTCCTCTTGTTCGCCTCTTCAATACTTTTCACATCCAGCACATTCCTCGGGCAGAAAACTCTAAGGCGGATGAGATGGCTTAGCTAACTTCCACAGACCAATCCAACCTCAGCCGTAGTGTCCATATCGAGTACTTAGCCCACCCTGCCATCTCTCCCGACCAGTACGAAGTGCAGTTCCTCCAGAATGAGCCCATCCCTTGGGCGTCGGATATCTTCCTATTTTTGACAACGGGGGAACTTCCTGATGACCAATAACAAGCCGCCAAGGTTAGGGCCCGATTGTCCAACTACATCCTCGTCAGTGGTGTCTTGTACAAACGTGGCTTTTCACGCCCGTACCTGTGATGCCTCCATCCGGCTCAAGCAACTTATGTGATGTAAGAAATCCATGAGGGTATCTGCGGTAATCATTCAGGCGGCAAGTCCCTAGCCCACAAAATACTTCGCATAGGATATTTCTAGCCTACTCTCAACCAAGATGTGATTGATTTCGTCCTCAAATGTGATAAATGTCAACGCTTTGCCAACATCCCCCATGCTCCTCCTACAGAACTGATCACACTTTGCAATCCCTATCCGTTCGCCAAATAGGGGATCGACTTAGTTGGTCCACTTCCCACCGGCCGGGGCCAGACCAAGTTTGCTATTGTCGCCATCGATTATTTCACCAAGTGGGTAGAAGCAGAACCCCTTGCCACCATTACTGAGCGGAAAACAACCAAATTCATCTGGCAGTCGATCGTATGCAGGTTTGGCATCTCTCAAGCCATCGTCTCTAACAACGGCAAACAATTCGACAACGCCAAGTACAGGAAGTTCTGTGCAGACCTCCAGATTCAGCCCTATTTCTCTTCCCAGGACATCCCCAAGCCAATGGCCAAGTCGAGGTTACCAACCGTTCTCTTCTGAAGATCATCAAAACTAAGCTAGAAGCTGCTAAAGGACTTTGGGCTGAGGAACTCCCAAATGTACTCTGGGCTTACCGCACTACCGCTCAGACTCCCACTAGGGAGACCCCCTTTCGCTTAACATACGACGCTGAGGCGTTCATCCCAATGGAAGTCGGTCTGCCTACCCCAATGGTTTTACACCCAAACCCAAAACTAACCGAAGAACTCCGTCGGGCTGACCTTGACCTAATCGAGGAGCTCAGAGAAACCACTGCAGTCAGACTGGTCTCCTACCAACAGAAAATGAGAGCACACTACAACCGCAGGGTCCGACCAAGGGAGTTCACCGTAGGGGACCTCGTCTTACACGAAGCAATCCTCACCACCAAGAATCCGGCTGAGGGCAAGCTGGCGGCCAAATGGGAAGGCCCTTACGTTGTTCAAGCCAGACCTCGCCCAGGCACTTACCGACTTCGGGACATGGAGGGTCGAGACCTCCCCCATCCTTGGCATGCCGAGCATTTGAAGCGCTATTTTTTAATAAAAGTTGTATTTTTGTATTTTCCAATTCATGTATTTTCTTGTTGCCAATCTGCAAACCTAAGTTTTCTCATTTTCTCCACATATGGGGTAACTTCATGAGCCAATCGGCTACACTTTAATGACAACAAGCTTAAATCTCCAATATATCCATATCGTCTTTCAACTAACACTTTGATTACAGCCTCAACCAGACTGAGCATAATGCCCCTTGGCTAGACGGAGCACTAAAAGCCTCAGCCAAATCGAGCACTAAAAGCCTCAGCCAGACTGAGCACCAAAAGCCTCAGCCAGACTGAGCACCAAAAGCCTCAGCCAGACTGAGCACCAAAGACCTGAGCCAGACTGAGCACCAAAAGCCTCAGCCAGACTGAGAGTAATGAGCCTCGGGCAGACCGAGTATCCAAAGCCTCAGTCAGACCGAGCATCCAAAGCCTCAGCCAGACTGAGCACCAAAGGCCTCAGCCAGACTGAGCATGATGAGCCTCAGCCAGACCGAGCATCCAAAGCCTCAGTCAGACTGAGCATCCAAAGCCTCAGCCAGACTGAGCACCAAAGTCCTCAGCTAGACCGAGCGTGACGAGCCTCAGCTAGACCAAGCATCCCAAGCCTCAGCCAGAACGAGCGTAAACGTCTTGGTCAGCGCAAGATTGAGTCCCTTCAAGCCACTGGATCATTTGCAAAGTCAATGAACCATAGGTCACCCCTAACTGGACATGCATACAGAGCTCGATCAAGCCAACCTCATGCTTGTGGCATTTGTAAACACACTTAGTCAAAATTCCAGGTCTATGTTTTTACACCACCCTTCACTTAGTCAAATTCCAAACTAATCTTTTATTTACCAACACTCTTGCAACATAATTTACAACTCCATTTTTGGACAAAATTTGAAACCTCACACCTCTAACATTCTTACATGTTTCCTTGACAAGTAAGACCATTTCCTAACTTTAATAAAGCACTCTCATTCACTTCAACAGTGTGACAAACACAAATTTATCATTTTATTACATTTTAAACTTCACTCTGCCTGGAGTTTGTATTACAAGTTCAACTCCACTTTACATTAAGTTTTTCTTAATTTTACTCTGCTTCCAGTTTTTCTTACACTTCCAAGCGCACAAGCAAACACTGTGGAATGAACACACAACTCCAATTTTATTTATTCATAAACTTGTACATAAACTCATTACAGCAATTCAAAAAAAAAAAAAAAACAAAAACAAAAACAAAAACAAAAACAAAAACAAAACAAAAAAACAAACAAACATCACTCTTCTTCACTTGAAGCAAGGTTTTCTTCTTCAACCCCCTCATCTAGGGGGGTCTGGGCCACGTCGTCTTCACCAATCGTTACAACACTAAGGTCTAAGTCTGGGAACAGTTCTTCTGTCCTCCGCTTACACATCTTCCAGCCACTGTCTCAGAACTCAGCCATCTCATGTTTGTAGAAGTCTAACCGCTGGAAGCTCTCAATAACCTCTGCTTCAGTCCTGCTCCTAACGATCATTCTCGACGGGCCCGCCCTCCTAGACACCTCCCTTGCCAAGTTTCTGGCGACTGCGGCATCGACTGCCATCTGAAATTCAGGGGACCCCTTGAATTGTTCTACAGCTGCAACATACAGATCGGGGTATGCCGCCCTTTCAGAGGCAGCCTTAGCCCTCTCCTCCTCCAACTCTTTCTGCAGGGTCGCCCTTTCAGAGGCCGCCTTAGCCCTCTCTTCCTCCCACTCCTTCTGCAGGGTCGCCCTTTCAGCAGCCGCCTTGGCCCTTTCTTCCTGCAACTCCTTCTGCAGGCTCTCCCTCCCCTCCATTGCCTTAACACGCTCATCTTCCAGCTCCTTCTGCAACCCAGCAATCTCCAGGTCTGCGTCTTCTTTTTCCTTGATCTGCTGGGCACGCAGATTTTCATTGCTGGCCATCGCCTCTTCAAATCGTTCGATAGCGATTGCGCAGTCCTTTTGAGCATCCCCCAGTTTCTTCTACTCACATGCCAGTTGGAACTCGAGCGACACAACCTGGCGGTGTTCGTTCTCCAGCTCCAACCTGACCGCTCGCAGCTCAGCATAGGCACTCTCCCAGCCTGCACGCTCCTTCTTCAAACTTGCAAGTTGAGCCTTGGCCTCGTCTGCCTTCATCTTTGCAGCCGCCGCCTTTCTCAGCAGAACTCCTGCTAAGGTGGTTACCTCCATTTGAGCAGAGCATAACCCCCTCAGCAACTCAGCCTCATTGAATCTGGCTACTGAGCGTACGGCTGCCTCATCCACGATCGCCACAAGGCGATCTACACCTGCCCTGGCTGGGCCTTCTTCTCCCTCCAGCCGCCCAGCCACTGCGCGAGCATGGTAGATCCCGATCGTCAGCCTAACACCCCCTCCTTGGGGCGCAGGACCTCCCTGGGGCTGTTCTCCTCCCCTTGGCTCAGGGCCAGTTGCCCCACCTTCTACTTGCACTCCGGGGGCGACCCTCGCCACCTCTGAGGCGGTCTCCGCCACCATTGGGATGACCTCCATGACCTCTGAGGCGACCTCCACCACTTCTGGGGCAACCACCCTTCCTGGAATCTCCCTCACCCCCTCCTCCCCTGTCTCCTTGGCCATGGGGGTCTCCTCTGCCGTCATCTCCTTCCTCCTCTTTAAGGCAGGCTCTTCTTCCCTCCTCCTCACTCTCCTCTTCCTTTTTACCACACCCGCTTCCTCCATCTCCTTGTCGGACCTCTCCTTCACAGGATCAACTGGGGGCGGTCGTGGCTCAAATGCACTTAAGTCTTTTTTCCCCAGGGATTTGGCGCGAGGTCGGATCCTCTCCCTCGCGATCGGCTTTGGCAGTCGGTCTGCCTAGGACTCTTTGAACTTAGTGGCTCTGGCGAGGATGGCCATATCCTCAGCCTCTTGTGCTTTCCTCCTCGCCTCTAGTTCAGCCCGTCCCAGATCTCCAATGCTCGGTTGAGGGCCCAGTCCCGCTATAAACAAGGCTGAAGATTGAACGAGTTCATCCCATCTGACTCCCTCCTTCTCCCTCCATGCCTTCACCTTTTTTATCATCTCCTCTGCTGCCGCCTCTAGTTTTGGCTCCATAGACTTGGTGGGTACCTTCCACACCGTGCGTACTCCAACTCCGCCGTTCGCAGATACGTAGAACCACGCGGCCTCCATCCTTTAATTGATGACGACAACCCCACCACCAAACCTCTCCTTGCCGCCGCCTGTAGAGTGACTCAAGTTTCTTACTGGCCCGAGGCCTTATAGCAGGCAAAAAACTTGTCCACTGCCATGGCCGCCCCTTCGTTCAACTTCGGCCACGCGCTTGCACAGGCCAGTACAATCTTCCACGTGTTGGGTATTAGTTGGCCGAGTGCCACCTCCAAATGGTTCAGGACATCTACCACCACTTGCGGCAGTGACAACCTCAGCCCTCCCTTCAATGCTTTCTCGTAAAGGGCAAACTCCCCTGGCTTTGCGTCGAACGGCCTTTCTGTTGACGTCGGCAACACTAACTCTATTTCAGTAGGCACCTGGTACCTTTCGCGAATAGCTTCCAACTCCGCCGCAGTAACCGTTGATTTGTCAGCCTTCGTGTGCCAGTGATCTGGTTTCGCCTGGCTGATTGGCTTCGGAGCTGCTATCATAGTAGAAGCATGAGATCGTACCACTAGTTTCCCTACCTTCTCCATTTGCCTCTCCGTCCTATACTGGTCTGCTAACTCCACTGCATCGTCATCACCAAGCGGATCCACCCTGACATTCACAGCTTCTTCTTGGGCCATTTCTATGGTATGTCTGCGAATCGCTTCGAATGCAGGTGCAAGGAAATCGAAAAAATGTTGCAGAGGTGTATCGTCAGCAACAAAGGAATTAACACTGGGGATGTTTTGATTTTTCGCGAAGAAATAGGTAAATCGAATAATTCCAAAAGCTCAAGGCTTGCCCGTATTCCAAGGGTCGCAATTAATTTGCGCCAGTTTCAAAACTTTTCAAAAACATCAGCCAAAATTGTCTTTTTAACACCCATAATGACCTATCGTTTCATCTCTGATCCAACGCCTAATCCCCCCCACGAGATGTTGCCACGTGTACGACCACGATCCATTGTCTCCTCCCTTACCTGTCTTTTCCACTTCAAATCACCACGTGACACGCCGCCTCTCGAGCCCCGCGCCCCCCCCACCTTACCCTTCGCGGTCGGTCCTCCTCGTGGTCGGCCCTTCCACTCGGCGACGATTCGTGGTCGGTCCACCTCACGATCAGCCCTTCCACTCGGCCAACCTTCGCGGTCAGCCCTCCCACTCGGTCAACCTTCGCGGTCGGCCCTCCTCATGGTCCTCCCTTCCACTCGATCCACCTCACGGTCGGTCCACCTCGCGGCCGGTCCACCCACTCGGTCACCCCTACCGGTCGACCTCCATCTTGCCAATCTCTAATACCCTCATTCTCTTCATTAGTATTCCCTTCGTTGGACTAAAGCTGCACTCGAGAATGGGGGATTACTGACGTGGGTAAGCCCATAAAGGCCATAGCCCACTATGAACAACCTAAGCCCATCACTTGAAGCCCAATACATGACCCAGCTGGTGAAGTCCAGAACAGCTGGAATCCAAACGTGGCATAAAGAACCAATGATATTCAGACATACGGTAGGTAAAGGACAAGCCACATCAGCAGACAAAAATCTGCAAAGTTATTGCCACTGTATATCACCATTAATGTAGCCCATCACAACATTTATTACGACAACACCTCTCCGTCGGAACAGCACCCCCTTACCCTGAACAAGGTGAGCTACAGCGCAGACTTTCGGCGAAGATGGCAAGTCGGAAGGGACAACGAAATAATGACCAAAGGATATAAGCAAACTTGAAGACAAGAAGAAGGGTAAGCTTTCTATCTCTAATCTCTCCCTCTCTACACTCTACTTCTCTTTCTAACTTACTCGTCGGAAGGTTCACTGGGGGACTCCCCGTTCCCCATTGAACTTGTTTGCAGGTTCTTTAGTGGGTTTGATCACGCAGACATTGACACGAGAAGCACGGATCAGTCCGACCCGCTCTACCTGGTACCCGTTGTATCTCCACTATATCATCAATAGTGATTGTTTTCCACAGTAAAATTGATTGCGTTTGATTGATTCAATTGTTAGATGGATGAAATTCACGTTTGTAAATATTAGATTGGATCTATCATTGTTCTATTGAGAATAAGTGAATGGTATTTGTTAGGGATTAGCTCGTCTTTAGTCCACTTTGTTGACTAGATCGTGCTGTTTGAGTCCAAGGGGCTCATAATGAGTTCCATCTCGATGATTCTAATCGTTCATTTTTAAATTACAACGCGTTGTTTATCCATGAAAAAAAATCAAATTGATCCGATAACCATAGTTATGTTATTTTATGGCATTTATTTTTTTTTAAAAAAATCGTAAATATTATTTAAAAACTAGACAATTCATATTTTAGGAAACAAAGGTAATAAACTAACGTGGTTACGGTTATCGGATCGACCTGATTTTTGTAATGTATGATTTACACAATTTTTTTAAAAATGAACTATTTGAATCATTCAGGTGGGATCCGTAATAGGTTGCACGAGTCCAAAAAACACGATCTAGTCCAAGACAACCTATTGCTTATTCATTAATAGTTAATGATGTCTTAATGTAATTTATTTTAAAAATAATAATAGAAAAAATGATATATAAATCTATTTTTTTAGATTTACTTTTCATATTTAATGATATATAAGTGAGATAATTATTTGATGATTACAAAAGATAAAAGAAAGAGTACTATTTTAAATATTTTCAATTTAAAAAATAAATATAATTTTTAGATTTAAATAATAATATTCTAATAATAGTTAGTTGATTCGACTTCGACTGGGACTTCGACATTTTATTTTAATAGTTTTGTTTTGTTTCGTTTGATCAGTGACAGTGTGAATCCAGCTATGTGTATTCACACACCCTCTTTCTCAGCATCTTCATGTAGGTCCACCCCTCTTTAATTCGAGAAATTATTGTGTATTCCCTCTTTAAGTTTGATGAAGGGAAGTGGAGCTCATGAATTTGCATCAAGTGATTAGAGAATATAAAGAATTTGATGAATTATTTTGTGAGAAGCGTTGCCACCTATGCCCCGAAGCAACTAATAATTTTTCCTTTAATTCCCCACTTGCACTTCTTTCATTATGATTCGACCACCGACCCTGCCTTTGTCCAATCTCACTTTTTGACTATTTTTTAATTTTTTTTTTTATCAAACTTATGCTTTTTCGAAATTTATATTTTATATTTAAATAATTTTAAACTTATTTCTGAAATATATTTTCAAAACATGATTACGGCTTTTTTTAATAAAGTAATTGAAGTCGAAAATATAATTTTAAATTTCAAACTATATATTTTAAATATGACTTTACAAAATAATAAATATATATAAAATAAATTCAAAATAACTTTACGTAAAAAAAATTATATAATACACACCTTAAAAAAGATATATATTATACATCTTTCGTGATAAATAAAATTTTGTTTATTGCTAAAAAAAATAAATAATAATTTTGTGGTGTTTGTTCTGATTTTATTTGGACTTAATATGACATTGTGATTGTTATTTTAATTATGATCGAAAATGTTTTGCTTATGCCTCAACTGATGTTTGGTCGTGACTTTTTTTTATCGGTAAAATAGAATTATTATTGATGAAAGAACATAAAGTACAATTTGAACAAGTTATTGGTTATGGTCTATTTTGGTATTAATTATGACTTATTGTGATATTGATTATCAGTTATTATAGTTATTATTTTAATTATGACTGAAAAAATGTTTGATTATATCTTAAATTGCATTTGGTTATGAGTCATTGTATTTTTTTTTAGTTATACCTAAAAATGATTTAATTATAATATTTGTAGTATCAATGTCACAAATTGTCATAATGTATATACACACCAAAAAAAAATGTATTATACAAGGAAAATGTTCTTGAGTTTCAGAAGTGCAGACACTTGCAATAGAAATTTATTTTTAAAATTTTAGTAATTTTTTTTACCTATTTCTCATTTCCATATTATATTGAATTATATTTTCAAAACATGATTACAACTTAAATTTTTTTAATAAAGTAATTGAAATCTAAAACACATTTTTAAATTTTAAATTATATTTCTAACATATGATTTTACGAAATAATATATATATGTATATATAAATTCCAAATAACTTTAAGTTGAAAAATTCTATAATACACATTTTAATTATGACTGAAATATATATTTATTATATCTCAAATAACGTTTGATTATGACTCATTTTATTTTTTTAGTTATAACTGAAAATATCACAAATTGTCATAACTTATACATGATATATACTCCCAAAAAAAAAAATGTATTATAAAATGGACCCTTTTAAGTTCTAAAATTATGTAAAATATTCTGAATTTGGTAAAAGATAAAAATAAAAATAAAAATCCCCACTTTCTCAGCATTTCTGTCTCGCTAGTCCCACCACTTTTCCAGACATTTGTACCCCCTTTCATTTTTTGTTTTTTTATTACCCCAACTTCCAAGCGGCTTCTTCTATGCCGAAAATGTCCACAAACAAGTGTCCTTAAAATGCCCATTCACACTCGCTTTGAAGCTTAAGGATAAATCATAAATCAACAAATTATGGTGGCATTTCCTCACCTTTATTTAATTTTATTTTTTAGTGTATTATATAAATACATTTTTTATCTCTTTATTTTTTTTAGGTCATATTATCTCTCTATTTTTTTACATATATTTTTATAAAAAATTAAAAAATGCACTTATTTAGATTATCCAGCCACATATCCTATAAAATATATATGATGCCTTGACATATAGCATTCATTCCATTCACCTACTAACCTGCGCAGTCTACTCAATTTGTATCCGTTAATTAAATAGACAAATACAAATGGATTATTTTCACTTTACTACATTCAGATGAATAACAAATGGGTGGTTATAGTCTTTAAGAAGTGTGTATCATAGCCTTTTCCTAATTGGATTGATCAAATACCTGTTTATAAATTATAAATATTAGATTGTAGGTACTATTATTCTATTAGAATAAGTAAAATGATGATACTAGTCAATAATTAAGGCCATCTCTAATTTTTCATCAAAGTTAAATTTGATTAAAAAAAAAAAATGTTAAAATCCCAACTCCAACCATTTTATCAAAGAGAAAATTAGTCTAAGGTCCTTATCTCATTTTTTTGTAATAGAAGAGGTCCACAGTATTATTTTGTGATATCTAAGGTCCCCCAACCTTGACACCCATAATCACAGAGAAATTTGATTCTCTCAAATCAAATTAGTTTCTCCCTCTCTTCCTCTCTCTCTACTCTCCCTCTTTATTAATGAAGAAAGCATTGAACTTATCAATCTCATCCTCCAATAGCCTCGGAAGATCGATCACCTCCTTCATCACTGTCACAACCTAAAACAATCACAACCTCCTCTACTCCGCCGTCGTGCATTGTCTGTGTATGCCACCATGATATGGCACTCATACGCATCAATTTAAAAGCCCGTGTAGGTGACCACAAATGGTGTGTTGGTCCAGTTTGTCTTCACTCAGCCTCCCTGCGTTGCCCAATTGTTTACATTTCAAATCGAGTTGAACACTCCCATTGCTTGGTTCTTCGAGAATGGCATGCTTCTGTGTTCCAAGTTTGAGTGTACTCTAATGGGTGTCTCTGTTGGAATTTATGGTTTTTATAGTCTTATTTTGGGTAAACTTTGAGCCCAAATTTGAGTGGGGCCCACATGTCTTTTGGAGTGGGTCTAAAGAGGTGATGTGTTCCTTGCCGTATGGCAAGTCACATGATACAAACGATTTGTCAAAACCATTTATGAGTGAATGGAAAGTTGACGTCGTTTTCAGGTTCGTTGGAATGGGAAATTAAAGAGTCAAATGTAAGTTATCTTAAAATGGTTGTCCCACATTGAAACTTTAAGAGAGTTTATGTGAGAATATCTAGGTGGACAAACTTGGGTTGGGCCCCTAGGGGCATCCCAAGTTTGTAGAAATGAGGAGTTATGGACAAAGTGGGCTTTGGCTCAAACCACCACATGCATGCGCCGCCATCCGTCCGGTCGAGCAGGGTGTGGGTTGTGGGTTGGGTCCTAACATTAATTTTTTGGACAAAATTTATTTGAATTTTTTCAAATTCTTGCAGGAAAATTATTTGAATTTCTAAACAAAATTAATTCAAATTTTGTGCCAAAACTGAATTCAAATTTCCTATCCAAACTGTGCCTTTTCCAGTTCGAAATTCCCTTCTATTTTCTAGCAGATCAAACTGTTACAAACATATTTGAATTTCTACACCTGTTCAGTTCATATTGCACTTGTTCAATTCAATATTATACTTGTTCAGTTCTTTCGAAAAGGATCCACTTTGCCTATAAATTAAAACCCTCTTCCAACAATTTGATCAATTCGATCTCTTGTTTCCCTCTGTTTCGCTCTCTTGCATATACATATTCTACATATTAATTTTAGGCAAATTTCTAAGAGTATAGAACACAGGTTCTAATTGGCCGAAACAGATTGTTTTTAGTGCTAATACAATCTGTGTAAGATCATTGTATCTTGAGAGATAGACGTCATTATCCCATAAGCACCTGAGCGGAGAGAATCTGTCTTAAGGATAGAGTGTCATACACTCGACTTGATTATTCTTGTTCTTAAGTTGTTTCGATAAATAAATTTTGTAAATAATTTATTTTGTTTATTTGATTTCTTTCAAGTTATTTTTTATACACAGAAGATTGTACCAATAATCTCATCCACCAAAAATTTTAAATTTATAATTGAAATGTATTATATCAAATCAATTTTTTAATTTAGATTTAATAAAAAATTTAATAAATTATTAGAGATGCTCTGCGAAAATCATTATGTAATTAATTTTTTATTAAAAAAGTATTAATTATAGTTTGTTGACTTGACTTCACTTGGCATGACCAACCTTTTTGTTTTTTTGTTTTGATTAGTGTGAATCCAACTTTTCTGCTTGTGCCTTCCCACTTTCTCAGCATCTTCATGTATGTTCACACACCAATTTAACCCCACTTGCAGTTCTTTCATTTGAGAAGTTAGGATTCGGGGATCTGCTGTGACTAAAGTCACGGCAGGAATTTGTGGTGCTCCGGTGGAGTGTATTTTGGGTTTTTTTTTTTTTTTTTTTTGATAATACGAATTATTTTTATTGTAAGGTTTGTCAAGTATATCATGCATGTAAAAAATCAAGTTAGTCAGAAATCTAAAACTCCATGATTTGATTTAAATTGTTTTACAAAAATTATCAAGATCATATTAGCCGTTTATTTTTTTAAAAACAAATGTGTTCTTGTTATAAAGTTATAAATTTTTAATCAATTTGATTTTTTTTGCGCGGATGACCTATTTAACGAACTCTATGATATGAACGATTCGAATTATTGCAAAAGACTTAGAAAAAGCCTCTATCGAGGCACCACAGATTGCAACTGTGACTTAGCCACAACAACATCTCTTAGTCCGAGAAGTTAACGGTATTGTGATTGATTAAAAGTGTGGGATTTATAAATTTGTGTTGAGCGATTAGACAATATAAATGGGTATAATAAATTATGATTGGTAAGGAATATGATCATGCTTGGACCACCGACCTACTTTAGTCCAATCTCACTTTGAACTATTTATTTATTTTTTATTACTATCAAATTTATACTTTTTTGAAATTTAATTTTAAATTGTAAATAAATTTTTTTTTACTAATAAGTGTTCCTAAGGCACAAATAAAAGACAAAAAAATTGAAAGATGCAAGACACATTTTATTAAATTTAATACATTTTTATTAAAATCAATACATTTTAAAAATATTTTTACATATTTTTAAAACACTTTTTACACACTTTTCAATATTAAACAATATCTAGAGGAGTTTGGAGACCGTGTTGTGAGTCTGTGAAAGCGTTTTTTTGAATCTATTTCTATAATACGAACCGTTCATATTGTAAGATTTATCAAGTAAACCATTTATGAAAAAAATAAAGTCAATTGGACATCTATAACCCATAACAAAACTACAATTATGTTTAAAAAAATAAATAATTTTGATAATTTTTTTTAAAACAATTATGGTTCGATCATGGGGTTATACATGTTCGATTAATCTCATTTTTTATATAAACAATATACTTGACGAATCCTATAATAAAAACGGTTTGAATTATCAAAATAAAATAAAAACTAACCTCAATAAAGACGTCACAACTTGTGCTGTGGCGACACCTTTTTTTTTTTTGGTCCTGCCCAAGGACATTTGTTAGCATTTGCTTTAAATAAATTTTTTTTTTTACTTATTTTGCAATTCCATATTAGACTGAAGTATATTTTCAAAACATGATTTCGACTTAAATTTTTTTTTAATAAAGTAATTGAAGTAAAAATACAATTTGAAGTTTGAAATTGTATTTTTAAAATATGACTTTACAAAATAACATATATATAATATTTTTTAAAAAATAACTTTAAGTTGAAAATTTTTATAATACACATTTAAAAAAAAGAGGTGTACAATATGTCCACTTACAATTTTTGCAATCTTTGGTTATGACCAATTATTTTCCATATACGTTACATTTTCATCAAATAAAGTTTTATTTGTCTCTAAAAAAAAAAATATTTTGGCGCTTGTGTTTGTTATGAGTTATTACGGCGTTGGTTATAATTTAGTTATGATTTATTGTGATTGTTATTTTGATTATGACGGATGAGGTTTTGATTATGTCTCAAGTGATGTTTAGGTATAACCCATTTTGGTGTTTGGTGATTGGTTATGACCTATTATGATTGTTATTTTAATTATGATTGAAAAAATATTTGATTATGTCTCAAGAGTTATTTGATTATCATCAATTATATATATATATATGTGTGTGTGTTTTTATCGTTATAACTGAGAATGCAACAAATTGTCATAAACATATATACATGATACATACTTAAAAAAACGAGTGTCTTATAAAATGGACCCTTTTAATTTGGTAAAAAAATAAAAATAAAAATAAAAATCCCCACATTCTCAGCATTTTCGTCCAACCTTGCTCATCCCACCACTTTTCCCACACATTTGTACCTTTCATTTTATTTTATTTTATTTATTACCCAAACTTCCTAGCAGCTTCTTCCATGCTCAAAATGTCCACAAACAAGTGTCCTTAAAATGTCCATTCACTCGCTTTGAAGCTTCCAGGATAAATCATAAATCAACAGGTAAATTATGGTAGCATTTGCTCACCTTTTTAGATATACGGTTATATATATAGTCACATCTCTTATAAAATATATATGATGCCTTGACAGATAGCATTAATCCCATCTCATAGCTCTTATGTCCTTAATTCTTTGTGGAGCTTTAATCCAATGGAGATTGTTAGAGCCCAAGACGCCTCCTCTTCCGATTCTCCATGTAGTTATCATGTGTTCTTGAGTTTCAGAGGTGAAGACACTCGCAAGACGTTCACTGACCACCTCTACACAGCTTTGAAGGATGCAGGATTTCGCACCTTCAGAGATGATGACGAGATTGAAAGAGGTGAAAATATTAAGTTTGAGTTGCAGAAAGCAATTCAAGAGTCAAGGATCTCAATAGTTGTCTTCTCGAAAGACTATGCTTCTTCAAGTTGGTGTCTTGATGAACTTGTGATGATCCTCAAACGTATGAAGACCACTGGCCATGTAGTGCTACCTATCTTCTATCACGTGAATCCATCCCATGTGAGGAAGCAAATGGGAAGTTTCAAAAAATCATTCATGAGGCATGAAAAGAAATTCCATTCAGAAGCAGGTGAAAGAAAAGATGACTGGAAGGGCAAGATGCAAGAATGGAGGGCAGCACTCAGAGAAGCTGCAGATTTAGCAGGGATGAATTTACAAAATCAAGCTGACGGGTAATTTTGCTCTTTTAGCTAAGCATTACTTGCATCACCCTTTTTTGGGATTTCGTAGTTAAAAGTATTTCATACGAGGGCCTTTTACATTAAAAATTATTTGATCAAAATTTGGGATGAACTTTTTTATTTATTTATTTATTTTAAATTCCAAGAGTTTGACATCTTTTAATTTTTAGAATATAACCTCAAATATAGAAGTTAAATTGTCCTTAAGGGAACATCCAGTCAGTTTCTTTTCAAATCGTTACAGGTTCACAGGAAGTTCTTCATAATACCCAAATAAAACTTTGATTTATTAACTATGATTTTTTGAGATGGTTCTCCCTTTCAAGCTATTTGAAAAGACCACATGAAGTTGTTCATTTCCAATCATAAAAATTTGGGTTAATTACACCAAGATACACCCCATCAACTAGTAGCCCGCATTAATTTATTTTATTTATGAACTTGTATATGTTGACTCCCTCAACTATAAAAACCGTACAAAGAGGTGAAAGTGACATACTTTTAGTAGTTGAGGTGATAAATCATTTATATTTACCAATAATTGAGGGGTCTTGGTATTATTAGTCCTAAAATTTTATTGAAAAAAATAGACTATTCTTAAAAAATTTTAATAACTTATTAGCTTACTATATCCTCATAAAACCCAAAACAGGGAAAAAAGTTTATATTAGAAAAAATAGTATTGATCCAAAATGATGATTGTAAAAGCCCTTCTTTTTTCTTTTTCTTTTTTTCATCTAGGACTCGTCTAATTGTTTCAACAAAGACAATAAATAATAGTCATCTTCTTCATTATTGCATGAGAATTTATAATTAATTTCAAGTCATTGCATTCTTACTGTGCTTTATTTTAAATCTTGATCTTGTCTTCAGACTCGAGTCAAAATTTATTTGCAAAATTGTAGAAGTTGTTTCAGACAGACTAAGATGCACAATCTTGGGCAATTCCCCCTACTTGATTGGAATACATTCTCGAGCAAAAAATATTGGGCTTTGGTTACAAGATGGGTCTAGTGATGTTGGTATAGTCGCAATTTGTGGGATAGGTGGAATAGGAAAGACAACCATTGCCAAATTTCTATATAATTCGAACTTCTCAAAGTTCAAAGGTAGCAGTTTTCTTGCAAATGTAAGAGAAACTCTAAAACAACCAAATGGTTTACTTCAATTACAAAGACAACTTCTTTCAGATATTTTAAAGGGAAGAAAGAACAAGTTGTATAATGTTGAAGAAGGAATTGTTAAAATTAAAGATGCATTACATTGCAAAAGAGTTCTTATAATTCTTGATGATGTGGATATGATAGACCAACTAGATGCAATACTTGGAATGCGAGATTGGCTTTTTCAAGGTAGTAAAATCATCATAACCACTAGACATGAGCAGTTGCTAAGGGCTCATGAAGTTTGCCACATTCACAAGGTTGGATATTTGGATTACAATGAGTCCTTAGAGCTCTTTAGTTGGCATGCCTTTGGGCAAAACCGTCCCATTGATGGTTTCATAGAGGTCTCAAAAAGGGTGATACAATATTGTGGAGGGCTTCCATTAGCTATAAAAATTTTGAGTTCTTCTTTGTCGGGGAAAAGCTTAAATGTCTGGGAAAGTCAATTGGAGAAATTGAAAGCGATTCCTGATTATCAAGTCCTTGAAAAACTCAAAATAAGCTATGACTCTTTACAAGATGACCACGATAAAAATTTATTCCTCCATGTTGCTTGTTTCTTTGTTGGGATGGATGAAGATTGGGTAGTTACAATTCTAGATGGATGTGATTTTTACACAACGATTGGGATTCAAAATCTCATTGATAGATGTCTGTTAATGATTGATAAACACAAAAAGTTGGTGATGCATCAATTGGTTCAAAAAATGGGAAAAGAAATTGTTCGTCAAGAATCACCTAAGGAGCTAGGAGAACGTAGTAGACTCTGGAATCATAAGGATTCCTTCAATGTCCTGAGAGAAAATACTGTAAGAATTAATCCTTCTCCTCATTTATAGTTGTATGTATTTCTGTAGTTATTTACTATCAAAAAATGATCCAAAGTTAGAAACTTCATACAAAAAAAAAAAAAAAATTTGCATTGGTGGTTTTGTTTTGTTTTGTTTTATTTTGTTTTATTTTTTTTTTTTTGAAATGAAAGTTACATCATTTTGTATGAGAATTTTGTATTTTTTTTTTTTTTTTTTTTGTAGCATTACTCTTCTTGATCAATGTCATCTCCCTCTCATTCTTTATTAGGGGACAAGAAAAATTGAAGGTCTTATACTTGATATGAATTTTTTGGAAGATAAATATGACAGGACAGTCTTTGGTGTCAATAGAAAACGTCATTTTGAAGAATTCCTCAGCACATCTTTAATGTCAAATATAGGAAATTCGTTTAAAAGACGTTGTTTTGGCATCTTCTCCTGGCAGACAATAGGCATTACTCTACAAAATTCAGATAAGATAGCTTTGGAAGTTGATGCATTTACAAGGATGCACAAACTAAAACTTTTGCAACTCAAAAATTTACAAGTCAATGGAAGCTTTGAAAATTTTCCAAAAGGATTACGATGGTTGTGTTGGCATGGATTCTCTTTCAACTCTGTATGTGATGATTTCCCTTTGGACAACCTAGTTGTTCTCGACATGCAGTATAGCAACTTGCAAAAGGTTTGGGAAGGAACCAAGGTATGTTACTCATTTGTTTGTTTTCATTTCAATTTTGTTTGAGAATTAAAAGAAACAATAACCAACATTTTTTTCGATTACAGTTTCTCGAGTCATTAAAAATCCTTGATCTTAGTCATTCCCATTGCCTTTCCGGAACTCCTAATTTCTTGGAAGTACCCAATCTTGAGCGACTAATACTTGAAAGTTGTGCACGACTGGTAGAGGTTCATGAATCTATTGGACACCTTCAGAGACTCGTTTTATTAAATTTGAAAGATTGCAAAAATCTAAGGAAGCTTCCAAGAAGCATTGTTATGCTAAAATTTTTGGAAACACTTGACATCTCAGGTTGCTCAAATATTAAGGAATTGCCAATAGAGATGGCGACTATGGATTCTTTAACAAAGTTCAATGCAAATGCAAGTGTCGTAAGTCTATTTCACTCTACTACTAAGGAGGTCAAACCATGGTATTCATTCATCTGGCCTTCTCTATCGAAGCCAAGAAAGAGTGTAGAAATTTCAAGGGCCCTTTTACCACGATATTTGGTACACTTAAGTCTTGTGGACTGCAATCTATCGGAGGATGCTTTTCCAAAGGATCTTAGCAACCTATCCTCATTGCAAATATTAAATCTAAGCAATAATCCAATTCGTAGCCTCCCGAATTGCATCGGAGGTCTTACTGGACTTCAGATCCTTGAATTAGATGAGTGTAGAAGGCTTCAATCACTTACAGTGGAGCAGAATTTGAAAGTATTGTCGGTCTCTGACTGTGCATTGTTGGAGAAAGTAACATTTCAATCATTTCCATCGTCAACCACAGAATGCGAGAACATTTATGATGCATATATAAAGGCGCAGAATTTGTGCGAGTTTTACAACTCAAAATGTACATTTTATTCAGCTCCCTCAACCATGCCATATAATGACACATGGGAGAATCAATTTATTGTGATGAAGAGTTGGAGACCATTAATGATCTGTGATGGGTGCGCCAATAAAATTGAGATCATGGGCTGGTTTAAGTACGAACCCATGGGGAATATTGATGTGGAGATAATGAATAATTTGGGCTTGCCCAACTTTGGATCCATGGGAAGCCCAACTGTTACGCTTTCAAACAGGCTCTTAGAGAATCAAAGGAAGCTTCCCCTACAGCTCTCTCTCTCTCTCTCTCTCAAAATAAACAAAAATAAAAATAATGAAAAATTGTAATGGTTAAATTATGGTTTGTTTGGTACATGGATGTCATGAAGAACACATATTTTACGCTTATCTTCCGGAAAGCAAGATTCCAACTTGGTTTAATATTAAAAATACAGGATCTTCAATATCTTTTATTGTGCCATCTCTTTTCATAATTCAAGCCTTGAGTGTGTGTTCTATTTATGCACTTTCCAATAATCGAAAATATTTTGGCCATAATTATGACGCACATACTATTATCAATAATACAACCAAGAGTCTGATTTGGAGCCATTCCCCAAGTGTCATTGGCATTCCAGAAGCTGAGGAGGATATGATGTGGTTAAGTTATTGGAAGTTTGAAAATCAGTTGAAAGGTGGAGATGAACTGAATATTTCAGTGGTTGGAAATGAAGATTTTCAAGTGAAGGAGGTCGGAGTCCATCTTGTGTACAAGGAGCAAGAAGAGAAGAGTAGCCAATCAACTAGTGAAGCAGTATCCCAATTACAATTTTCTCTCTACGGAAATGTCGTTCCTGGAAATGTTTCTATAGTACATCCGGTGAGCAGAAAAGTGTTCCGCCTCGACTTTCATCCGGTGGATTGTTGGATTTGTGACGATCTATAACCTCAACCTTTGTGCACTAACTCGGCAATTGGTTGATTCGGGACTAGTGAGAGATTGGGTAGGCAATTGTGTGATTATAATATGTTATATGCTGGATATTCTTCATGATGTTAAGGATGGTAGAGGAGGTATTCCACTCTATTTAAGGTTCGGGGATGGATGTGCTCTCCGGGGAGTCAATTCATTGGAGAAGACAGTTTGCTAATGACTTGCTATTCATCTTGGTTTTGCTGTTATTTTGGTTGGATTTTATTGCTTAGTCTCTTGACAGAAGAATTTGTTGTTCATTAGTTAGTTTGAGAGGGTGTTCTGTAATTTGTTTTGATGTAGGTGCTTATGCTTTGTTTGCCTCCTCTTTCCAATTATGTTCATTTTCAGTTGTCTTTGTTTGTGGTTAAGGTGTTTGCTCACAATTGGTTTACGGTATGTAACAATCTAATTGTGGTGTGCCTTTTCTTCATAAAATTTAGGGGTACTTACCAATTAGTCCTGTTAACTAGACTTATTTACCTACAGGTCCTAACTAATAAATTTAACACTATAAAAATAAGAGAGTGATAAATTTATCACTAAAAATTTATTCATAAAACAAAGAGACTGATAAATTTATCACTATAAAATTATTCATAAAAAAAAAAGACTGATAAATTTATCTTTATTACTTAATAAATTATATCAAATAGGACTTAATGGGTAATAAGTCTCCAAAATAGGACCTATTGGGTAATAAGTCTCCAAAGTAGAACCTATTGGTAGTTTACCCTAAAATTTTCTCCTTGGTTAATTAGCTGGTGTTTGATAGTACCGAGTGTTGAATTTTCTAGACTCAAAAAATATTTGATAAAAATTTGATAGAAATTTGTAGATTAATTTTTTAGATCCAATGATGTGTAAGTGAGATGATTAGTTGATGATTAGAGAAGGAATTTATTAGAAATCCCAAAAGTTTTACCAAAATTTCTAGCAAATGTCTCGCATGGATGTGAGACCCATACTATGTGGGTCTCATGTGGGTCCCACACTCACATGAGATATTTGGTAGAACTTTTAGGGTCTCTAGCATTACTCTTAGAAAATATATGATAGAGAATTGTCTTAGATATTTAATTTGATTGTCACATCATTGGATTTGAAAAGTGGATCAAATTGATAAACTCAAATGAGTTGTTTAATATGAACAAAATAAAAAATTTAAAATTTAGTTTTTAATTTTTATATTGTAGTGGTGTTGGTGGAGGTGTCGGCGACAACAGTAGTCATGGTGATAGTGTTGTAGTAATGGTAAGGTGGAAGTGGTGGTTGTAAATTCAGTTAAAATTAAATAAATATTATATTAATTCAAAATTTTCAAATTTTAGCTTAAACTATTAGTGTCATTTAAAATTTTAAATCATATAAATTATAATTATTAAACATATTTAAATAATTTTTACTTAATATATTTTTTCATTTTAAATATTGATTTTCATTATCAAACATTCATTATTATTAACTTCTTGTTATCAATGTGGGCCATATCAATATGAAATTACATGTTCAAAATGTGATTTCACTATGAAATCATATTTTGAACCTGTGATTTTAAATAATTGGTTAGTTTGTTAAATAATTTGAAAAGTTAATTATTTACATAAATAGTTTAATTTTTTAGAATATTCACAAAAATGTGTATTATAAAATTTGCTATTGAATTATATAAAAAGATTAAATTATTTTCCAAATGCATGTATTATTTAAATTGACAAAATAGCATTGGCGGAAAAAATCATGATATAAAAATAAAAAAAAATTTAAAAAAAAAATCTCATTTAAAAATTTCAACATAGGCCAAAAACCTTCCATTCTGATAATGTCAACAACCTCTAATTTACTAATAAAAATTGTTTCAAATCATGTTATTGGGTCACTTTCCAAATAAGAACCAAGGAAGATTGTGAAAACATCCAAAAACTAAATCTTAACTTTTGAAAATCCCCCAACAGATCATTGACTAAAACCTAATAAGGCTGTAACCTAATGGTTTAAATAACAAGAAAGAAAAACAAAGGACAGAGAACAATTGTCAAAAAAGCATATCACTTCCTTCCATCTTATATTATTTTATAGGGAGGCTCGTCTCCAGTCCAAGTGGATTGGATGGTACAGTTAGGCTGGTAAGGTTTACCATGAGTTTTGTTTTGATGATACGAATCATTCAATGTGTAGAGCTTGTTGAATACTTTATCTCTGTAAAAAATCACATTGATCGGATATTAATAGTTACTTGATCGGATCCTTTTTTGTCAACAATTTATTTTAAAAATTATATTACCGTTGACAGAAATGTGATCCGATCAAGTAGCTATTGATATCCAATCAATCTGATATTATATCTAATATATGGCAGATTTGTTATTAAGTTCATTTCTTGGCTATGAAGCACGGATACTTCAAAAAGGGTGATGCATCCGTATCGGATACGTATCGGATACCGATACTCCTCGGATACTCGCGGATACGTATCAGATACTTCTTAAAAGTATCGGATACTTCTTAATTAATTTTTTATTAATTTTGAAGTATCGGATACTTAGTTTTGAAGTGTCGGATACTCGAAGTTACATATTACTTATAATATTTTGTTTAGTTCTTTGATAAGAGGAATATAGTGAGAGTTAAAGTAATAGAATTTGTCAAATTGATGTATCCTTGTTGTCTCTCTCACTTCTCTCTCGCTTTGTCACTCTCTTACGCTTCTTCTCTCTGCTTTCATTCTTTTTTTGGTGTTGGCATATAAGGATGATGTTTAATTTGCATTTTTTTTTTTTTTTTGCTTTTAGTTTTGGATGTTTTATGAATGTTTGAGCACTTTTAGGTTAATAAGAATCCCTCTCTTTATTTATTAATTTACTTTAAGTTTTATTTTTATGCATATTACATTATTAAAATTATAAAAAAAAAAAATTATGAATGTATCCCCACTGTATCCGTATCATACTTTTTCAAATTTTGATATATCGCCATATCCACATCCCCATATCACCGTATCCGTATCCGTGCTTCCTAGGCTATCATTGATGACTTAAAAAAGTTTATTTACTGAAATTTTCATTTAAGAATGGTTTTTTAGCTTTAGCTAAGGTCTTGTGATATTCACTGATGAAGGGGAACAAGTTGAAGCTATTGATCTTGAAGACTCTTAGTTTTATAGGAATTTTTCTTCTTTATCAAGTTGTCTTTTGCTTTAGGTTTTATTTTTATGCATACTGCATTACTAAAAATTGTTAAAATAATATTTTTTACGAACGTATCCCCGCCGTACCCGTATCCTAGTTTTTTAAATTTTGTCGTATCGCCGTATCCGTATCGTATCGTATCCGTATCCCGTATCTGTATCCGTGCTTCCTAGTTTCTTGGTGTGTCTAATAGTGCTTACTGATGGCAGCTGTTCAATTTTGTTTTGGTTTTGGTGTGGTGTTCTGGTTTGGTTTGGGGTAAGTAGGGTTTCTAGAATGCCTTTGATTAGGGTGGTTTTGGAAATTATGGTGGAGTTGGCCTCTTAGAATGCTGCTGCTGCTGCTGCTGTCTGGTGTATGGTGGAGTGCTCTGCTGCAGTTCTGCTCTGCTATATCTAAATGTGTGGTGTTCAGGGTTTCTGTTGATGTCTAATTCTGCTCATGCTGTGTCTAATAGTACTGCTGGTAGCTATTCAGTTTTGGCTTGGTGTTTTGGGTGCTGTGGGTATGTAGCAGATTGGTATGTAGCAGGCTGGTATGAAGTTGTTATTCTGGCTCCAGTGATGTTTGTAGCAGTCTGGTCTGCAGCTGTTACTCTGGCTCCAGTGTTGCTCCCTTGGATTGTATGTTGCTGCCTGTGAATGTATCTTCATTGGTATGTAGCAGAGTGTTGGAGTGCATTGGCATGTTGATGTGCAAAGCTTCAAACCAGTAGTTATGAGCGGTAGCAGCTGTTTATGTAGTGTTTTTTTGGATTGTGCTTTCTTCAAAACAGGGCCCTTAGTCTTGTTTGTGTTGTTTTTCCTTCTTGTGTGTTTTCCCTTCTTCTCTTCTTGGTTCTTGTGATTGGTTCCTCACAAATCTTGGGTTAAGTGCTAGCAAAGGACTGCGCTTTCTTATTGGTGCCAACCTAGTTGGGATTGGTAAAGTTAGTTATGATGCTCTTTGCACTTCCTTTCTTTGTTGATGTAAGTTTTCGCATGTATCTTGCTTTCTTCATCAATAAAGTTTCTTTTGCTGATCAAAAAAAAAAAAGTGATTTTTTACAGGCATAAAGTACTCAACGAACTCTACACATAGAACGATTTGGCTTATCAAAATAGAACCTGTAGTGAGCCTCCACGATTCCAACAACACGCTCTAATCCAATCTTAGATTAGCGAAAAGCCTTGCCCTTATTTTATTTCATTGAGTTTATTTTCTTCGGGGAAGACATAATATGCTTTGTTCCAATCCTAGTAGACTTTGATGCCTTGTTTGATTTCAGGATATAAATGATGAAATTTGATATTATATATTGGGGGGTCCACATATCCCATGTTTGCAATTTTTTTTAAAGAGGATATAATATATTCTGGGATTGTATATCCCCCAAAATTGGAGGATATCTAATACCACCATTCCCCCATTATATCATATCCCATAGGTTGGGATATGATTCAAGAAAGTTCAATTTACCCTCTTGTCTATCTAATATAATATAATATAATTTTTGAATTTAATATAATATAATTATTGAATTTAATTTAATATTATTGAATATAATATAATATAATATAATTTAACATAAATTTTGAATTTAATATAATACAATATTATTGAATTTAATTTAATATAAAATTTGAATTTAATATAATATTATTGAATTTAATTTAATATAATATAATATAATATTATTGAATTTAATTTTAGTATAATTTTTGAATTTCATATAATATAATTTTTTTTATCATTATCAGGTTGACGTTAATATAATATAATTTATTTTTTGTTTGGAAAAATTATTGAATTTAATATGAATCTTTAATTTGTTCCAATAAAAAATAATATGAATTTTTAATTTGTTTATTTACATTAGTTCCAATATGGGTATTTAAAATATATTATGAGGGCAATCTTGGAAATTACTTGTTTATATTCCACAATATATTTTGTAAAACAAACATGGATAATACATATCCAGTCTTATATATCAAGTCAACAAACTTGAATTGGGAGATATATTATCCAATACATATATCATATTCATTATATATCATGACTAAATCTCACATCATATTATTTATATCCAGTAAAACAAACAGGGCCTGAGGGTCAAGATCAACTACCCCACTGCGGCCAATAGTGCTTTGAAGTTACTGGCTTACATGTGCATACACTCGCTTCTAATATATTTATATCCAGTAAAACAAACAGGGCCTAAGGGTCAAGATCAATTACCCCACTGCGGCCAATAGTGCTTTGAAGTTACTAGCTTACATGTGCATACACTCGCTTCTAATATAGTGTTAAAATCAAGATTTTAAAAATTAGATTGGTGAACAAATTAGATAAGTGGTCGAATGGATATGAATTATTAATTTAACTCTTTATATTGAATTGTGACTTCGTAATTACTTAATAAGTATATTAAAAATTATGTTTAAATAAAAAAAAATAAGTATTAAATAGAAAACTCAGATCATAAATATAGTTTTTAAACTTTTGTGATAATTACTTCACGCACTAAACTTTTAAAGTGATAAAGAAATGCAATGCCATTGTGCTTGTTTTATACTTAAAAACTTCGAAATTTCATAACATGAGTTCTACATTTTCTTTTTTGAAAAATTTAAAATTTCTCGAGATATTTATTTATTATGTTTCAATTTTTAAACAATAACACTTTGTTTAGTTGAGGGATTTTGGAAGAGATTTGGAAAAAGAAAGAGAAAATGTGTGTGAAATTAGGTAAAATATAGGTATATTTTATTCACATTTCACCTACCTTTTCCCTTTCTCTTTCCAAATCCCTTCCCAAATCCCTCAACCAAACACAACATAAATAATAACCCCAATCAAACAATCAATATAATGATTTAATGTGAAAAAACCACAATTAGAGCGCCTCCAATTATGATAAAAAAAAACCACGAGCCAAAACCACAAAATAATCCACTAAGAAGACAAAAAGAAATTACACAAGTATACCCTCAATTACTTAGCGAATATACGCCCGAATCGAACTGATCCCCATGTGCCTATTCCACCACCATCTTTACCTCGGAATTGTCTTATCCAACGTTGAATCACCAACATTGATGTTGAATTCACGATGATGAGACACTTCAAAATCCACAAAAGCTTCAGGCCCAAGTTCCTCGGAATCCAACGAAGAACCACTCTCTCTTTTGTGAACAAAACAATAATAACAACCCTTGATATTCAACAATCTAAAGTTTGTTGATCAATCAATCACCTTCTATACACCAAGGAAACTCAAATAAAATAGCCTTCAATATAAAACACTTTATTTTTCTTCCTCTTTGAAAATCTGGACGACTTGAACCCTAAAAACAACGAACAACGCACTTTATAGAAAATAAGATCACGCAGACCGCTTTAGGGCACATTCCACTGCTTGAGCAGTGTGAGTAAAGGTGGTACAAAACATATAGGTTGATCGCTCGAGTACAACTTTCACCACTCGAGCAGTAAAACTTTCTTCCTAGAAGTTCAGACACTCTGCAAAAATACTAGATGATTCTTTTATCTGCTCTAGCGGTCAAACAGCTCGATCTCCGTACATAGTCAGCGAAGTGGCAAACTTGTAAACCTCAAGATCACAAACTCCTCTACATATGCACAATTCGGGTTAGATTCGCACCTAAGCACTCATAGCCTCATGAAAACAAAAGAGCGAATAAATTTATAACTGAAAGGAATTTTGTCAAACGAGATAGCCAATTACAAAAACCTAACAATTTTTAATAAAATTGATATTTAAAGATTCGTTTTCAAGATCTTTTAAACAAAAGCAATATGGATTCTTCTTTTTGAGGTCTTCTAAGTAAGATAGATATTCAATATGAAATTTTAACCCAAAAAAAAAAAAAGAGGATATAATATGCTTCTATGTGGACTTTTAAAAAAAATTTAATTAAAAAATAGAATAAATTTATAAATTAAAAATAATTACATATATGCTTCTTTGTATTTTTAAATTACTTGTAAATAAAAAAATTTAGAAAATGGGGACAATTAGATCTAAATATGGGAATAGATAGGTGTGGTAGCCTAAAAAATAGTGACTCACTTGGGTCCAACACAAATTAGTTTTAAGAATGGGCCAAGACCAATAAGAAAGCCCACCAAATAAATATCTACCAAACAAATATCACATCTACCTCTATAAAAGGAAAGCATCCCATAGAAGGTAAGGGATGCCTCATCTCTGCAACACGAAAAACCAGCTACACACCTCTACTAGCCCACTACTGTAGCCATTCCTTCCCTGCCAACCAGCCCCTTATCGCCAACTGCCGCCACCTAGTCCCCTACCACCTTACACCCGCCATCACCACCGCCCTCTTACTTCTTTTGTTCTTGTTCTTGTTCTAAGTATACATAAAGGGAAAATTATCAGAAAGTCTCATATGGGAATTCATTACTCCAATAAGTCCCATAGATTTTCTAATACACTTATAGGCCCTGTTTATTTTGACAACCTTATCGTGAGATCCTATTTTGAATTTTTGTATGATTTGGCGGATGTTTCTATCCTTCCTCAATGGGGGATGAAATCTTAGGAAAGTTGGATCCAATCTTTGGATCACGTTTCTGTCACTCCAATGTAACACTCCAAATGTAAAACATGCACACGCGCGCACACACACACACTCACAAAACTCTTTAGTGTACTTTTCCGAAAAGTAGCACTCCAATATAACACACTAAAAAAGATCACTCCAAACGTAACACTCCAATGTAACACAAAAAAATTTGTTAGTGTACTTTTTTCAAATGTAATACTCTAACAAACAATAACAATTAAGGAGATAATAATGACAAATGAGTCATTACATATCCAAAAGGACTAAATGGATCACAAAAAAATAAAAATAAAAATAAAAATTATGGGACTAATTGGAACATAATTCCAACATATAGGATTTATCAGTAACTCTTCCATACATAAAATGTGCAAAACACTTTTTTTTTTTTTATGGTAATTTTATTTACACACTATCAATCCTCTCAGTGCACACCATTTAACTATTAAATTTATATGACAATAATATCCTTAAGTAAAACGACTATTAAGTACAACATGGGTTGTATACTCATTTCAACAATTCACATATGAGAATGGGTGATAATCCTGTACTCCCAGAATATGGACACGTGGTGCTCTATAAGGCTTTGATTGGTGGAGAGGCGTAAGGGCCCACAATTTATGTTGGGGATGGGGGAACAATATGGGGCTAAGTAATTGGTGATTGGTTTGGAGTAAGGCCACGTGGTGCTCCGGGAATATTGAATAATTTCCCTATGAAAACATAAATATCTCTATGTACTATAGCAATTCCGGTTTTTGACCTGACCTTTGTTGTATTTCGGACTTGGGCCTTGTGGTTTAATGTTGTTGCTTATGTCTTTTCCTCCTTTTACTCTTTGAAATTGAGTTTTGGAGTGTCTTGGACGTGTTTAGAACAGGTTGGTTGCTAGTTGATCTAGAGTGTTGTTGCCCAGAATTTTGGTCTTCTGCTCGAGTGTGCCTTATTGTGCTCGAGCGGGGTTTGCAAACACTCAGTACTTTGTACGTTTGCAAAATACTAGAGGAGTGTTTTTCACGCTCGAGCGGCGTTTCCTACGCTCGAGCAGGTGGAAGCTTGAGCGGCCTTCTTTGTGCTCGAGCGGGTTGTCTGTTGTCTTCATAAATACTGGATGGGTGTATTCCGTGCTTGAGCGGGTCTCTTTTGCACTCAAGCGGAACCAAACTTTGTGTCTGACGCTCGAGTGTCAACTTCTCTGCTCAAGCGGACTGCGCGTATATCAGGTTGTAAAAGTGACATTTTATATCACTTTTTCATAGCTCTCTCTCTTTAAAACTCTCCAAAACCCTAAATCTTAAGGTTTTCTCTCTAAAATACTCTCTCTCTCTTTCTCTTTACATTTTGGCCTAGATCCTTTGATCTCTTTACCATACTCCCTTTGATAAAAAGGTGGAGCTTCTCAAGATCTTCTCTTTGAACCGATTAGAGTTGGATTTCGGCACCTTTGGGGTTTCTCTCTTGCTTGGATCATCTTCTCTCTTTGAGGTAGGAATATTCTACACTTTGGTATGACTTTTAACCTAGTTATTTGTTGTTATGTGTAAATGGTGAAATTTTGGGAGTATTTAGGTAAACCCAGGGTTTGGGTTGAAATTAAAAGAGGGGTCTCTATGTTGTGCTTCATAGACAACTATGGGGTTTTGAATATGAGAATATCTTATGTTAGAATGGTGAAATTTAGCCTTTTGGTTAATATTTGAAAAATGAGGAAATTTTGCCCTAATATGCCTTGAATATTATTTTTGTAAAAATAATGAAATTGGGATATGAAATGTGAAATTGGGAGGATGTATGAATAAATGGTGTAGTTGGATTTGTTTAATCACTCACCTATGAAAATTTGATGAATTATCTGTAATAAAGATTGTATATTTGTTTAGAAATATCTGTGTTGGGCTATCGGTGAAGGATAGCTATGATTGTTGTAAAAATTGTATGACGATTAGGTGAATTGAAACTAATCATTTAATTGTGTCATTGAATATGACGGTATGTTGAGGCATTGAATATTCATGGTTGTGGTCATTGAATATGACAGTATTTTGAGGTATTGAATATGCATGGTTGTAGTCGTTGAATGTGACGATATATTTTAAATACATTGTTTATGTATGATGTGTTGGGAAGAGAAAGGGGAGGTACCCCATGTTTTGGAAGGAGATAGGGGATGGACTCCATTGAAAATTAAGTTGGCCGGAGCATCTAGGACGAAAGTCCCGAAATCTTATGTATACATGGATGCTGATCCCGCGGATGAAATTTCTGTAAAATGGCAAGGTTGAACTGCTTGTATAATAGTTATGTTGATTGAAAACCACTGAGTTGCATTCTCAACTTGATTATTTGAAAAGTATAAATTTGATCTATGAATTGAAACGAAATGTACTAATTTGAAGAGAATGTATGGGAATGGAATGAGACGTGAGTATTAATACCTTGTGGTCATGGAAAGAATGTAAGTTGGTCGTGAGTATTGAACATTTATCTGACACTTATACCTTAGTTAAACTTCATACATTGTATTAGACTGTCTCTATTGGGCTTTGGCTCATCCTATTTGGGAAACCATTTTCAGGTACCGGTGATATGTTTCCTCCAAGGACGTTGCTGGGGAGGACCACGGAGCTAGAAGCTCTATTTAGTTTTGTGAATGTTTAAATGTTTATTCAAGCCAAAGGTTTTACATGTATTGAGTTTATGACTCTTTTGTTGTAACCAAGTGATATATTGGAAAGATATAAGCCCGTAGGGCATTTATTTTGTTACTAATAGTTAATGTTACATACTATAGATTCAGGATGAACATTTATGAGTGTATAATGCATGTAATAACTTTTTGTAATACAAACTCTAATGAATGAAAGTATATTAATTCTGTTATGTTCATAGATCTTATGGATTGGATTATTGTATTATTTTGGAGGCGTTACATGTACACCATCACCTAGAACAAATTTCTTTTCTATTATTTTTCAAGCTCAAAATATTATTGTTTTTGAAGATTTAGGGTTTTAAAACATTGAAATCAATTGATTTTAAAGATTTATATACTATAGATGACATTGATTTGGAACAAAACAGTAATGAAAATGTCAGTTTACTTTTTTTTTTTATCTTATTCATATTGATTTGGAACAAAAGACCGATATTCATCTTTACAACCATGGCTTATTCGTTTCGTGCACACGCAGAGTTGAACATTTACAAAATATTCAATTATTTATATTTGAACGGAATTATTTTGTTCATATTATTAAAGTTGAACAAGTATCAAACGTTTATACATAAAAAATTGAACATTTTGGTTTAGTTCAAATATAAATTTATGAACATATTAAGTTTTTTAACATTGTATTTATGAACAATACTAAAACTAGTTGTTTTTTCCTTTAAATTTTTGTAGAATACTACACCGATTGCTTCGTCACCTTAAAATTTCAGCCCACAGTTTGGTTCTCATTGTTTGCTCTTACGTTGCTTCCATAGATTCAACATATATAAGTGAAAGAGGGATAGAGACACAACAATTTAAAATTAATGTGAATTGTATTTTGGACCTTATTGTCTTTTCAACTTTGATGGTGTGTACATCATCTAGTGTTTGGGTGTGTATTGTGTTGTGTGAGTTAAGTTAAAAGAGTAATATTATGGTGTGTGCTGAGTGAACAATCAAAAGTTCAAAATATTATTGATGTGAATTAAGTAATGGTGTGTACTGAGAGAATTAATGGTTATGTAAATAGAATATTTTGAAAAGTAGGTTAAAAGTTGACTTTTTGATTTTTTTTTTTTTTGGATTTAAAAAAAAAGTGTAAAAGGTAGAGATGTGATGTGCTCCAAAAAAGTTAAAAAGCTAAAAAAACTGCTTTTAACCTCTTTGCCGAAAGAGGCCTAAGTTTAATAACTAAAATACAAATTTTCTATCGATTTTAATTAACCGAAATAGGCAAATGGTGTAATGCTCCATTTGTTTGAGCGGAAAACATTTTTCAAAAAATATTTTTTGTATTTTTTGCTATTTGGTACAACAGAAAATAAAAGTCAACAGAAAGTATCTTCTACGGTTAATGAAAAATAAGCCTATTTGAGTGGAAATTGTTTTTCACTTTTAAAAGGTGAAAAATATTTTTTAAAACAAGTTTTTTCAATACTACTACATTACTACCATTGCCATCACCTCTACCACTACCACAATCACAACTACCATCATCACTGTTGTTGCTACCACCACCACTACCGCCACACTACCATCACCACCTCTATCACCCCACTGCCACCTCCACCCTACTGTTGCCACTACCACCATCACTACCACTAATGCAACCATTATTACATTATTTTAAAAGATTAACCAAATATAAGAAAACTTTTTTTAGAAAAATATTTTTCACCAAAACAAATGAAGCATTAGATTGAAAACAAATAAAAAATTTAGAATTTAAAGTGATAAAATTAAAATTCAGATTTATTTTATTACTAGGTAAAATTTGTGTAGTATGTAGAATAAATCTAAACCACAAGATAATAATTATTGGTAATTTCTAAGTGTTTACGTCTCGGTTTGTAGTATTACTGAGAAAAAGGTGAGTTATTTGAAAAGGGTTGGTTTATCTTAAGTTGTCATCCCAACTTGAAAGAGTGTTTTAGTTTAGTAGGTCTATTTTGAAATTGATTTCAATAATTCGAACCACTCACCTTTTAGGACTCGTTAAGCATAATATTCATGCAAAAAATAAAGATAAATTGATATCAGTGACTATATATTTGAATCATATTTATTTTAAGAAAAATAGACAACATATATAATTTTAAAAATAGCTATCCATTTTTTATAATACAAATTTTATTCAAATATATAACTGTCATTATATAATTATTTTAAATTTTTATGTAAATAATCTATCCAACAAATTTTACGATAAGAATTATCGAAATCTATCTCAAAATAAACCTATCAAAGTCAAACAATCTCAAATTATGATGACCAACAGAGAAGCGTAACCCATTTGATGCTGATGCTGAACATCCTCATCATTTTTATTCCAACAATTGGATCCTACCTACAGACCCCAACACCCTCAGGTAATCTCTATCACTACCTGTTCCCTCTCTCTCTGCATGAATTTTGTTTTGGTACACTGTTCTCATGTTTTCTTGAATTAGTTGATGTGTATCTTCTATAATCATATGGAACATGAGCTGGGTGTGTGTTTTGTGGTTAGATTCGAAAAGGGTATGTTTGGATACAATCAAGTTAATGAACAAATAAATGAATGAAAAGATGACGTATTATTGTAAAGAAATAAAATTAGTAAAAAGGCTAGGGGTTTCAGGGATTTTGTTGTGGGATTGAAACTCGTAATTCATCGTTCGAAATTGTGAACATTTCTGTGATTGGCTCGAATAAATTCAAGAGGGGATTTTTCTAGTTGAAAACATTAAATAATAAATACGTAAAATAGGAAATTGATCTGTTTTTATTCAGAATTTTATCAGGTCGACATTGAAGATTCTGAAATTATAGATTATTTATGATTTTTTGGGAAGCTTAAGAATAATAGGATTACTATTCAAATCAATGGAATATGCAAATGGCACAGCGGAAATTAAAATATCATACATGGTTAAATATCGTTTTAACAATCGAAGAAACATTGAAGAATCAAATTCTCAGAAAGAAGCAGAATAATATTGATCAAAAGTTGTTTGTCCTAAGGCATACATCCTTATTTATAATTAATGAAACCCTAACTCAACAAGGGAAAACAAATTAGGCTAATTCCTTACTAGACATGAAAATAAATAAAAGAAATAGAAAATTTAAGCTAAACCCAAATCTGAATACTAAAAAACATTAGAAACACGCAAAACAGACAGTGCTAAAAGCAGACTTTCCAAAATCAAATTATTGTTAAAATAAAATTTCCTAAAATAGCAAAATTGTTGATTTTAAACGAATAAATTTGGCTAAAATTCATCATGCATTAACAACGAAGACTTTGATTTAAAACATCATTTCCGATTAGACTATCAAATTTGGGAGGATTTTGAGCTTGTCACAAAAGTTACATTTTTACACTCAATTTGACTTATTATTTGCCTTTTGCCGGTCCAATTGTTTTAAGAATTCTTCAGCTACTTGTTCTACATCAATAAAATTCTTTAATGAGAAATACCAGTTTCCTGTATTCAAAGGAATTAATAGGAGAAGGGCAAATTACTCAATTGGGCTGTTGGGTGTAATCGTAAGAAACACTTTTCCTTTCATACCTGCAGTTTCGCTTTTTGCTCTAAAAATTCAAAAAGACTTCTCGGAAATCGCCTGTTGGGTTGGTTTGACCAAGAAGTCATGGGAGTAAGATTGGCTACCTAGAAACTAAACAATAAACTCGAAAACTTCGCTCTTTACAACACAAATACATAGTTTTTTTACTTTTTATTTCATTCTCAATTTGAGACTCTAGTTTTTGTCAAGTGAAGGAAAAATAAATAAATAAATAAATAAATAAAAATAAAAAAAATAAAAACAGGCATACGCCTACACACAAACACATTGAAGATATGTAGTAAAATTTATGAATCGATGTTTGGCTGTTAGCATAAATGAAATGTGTCTTGCGTAGGATTTTGTACACACGTTACATTCTTTGTAATGGTGTAGTTTGGTAAAATGATCACATTACTATAACAAAAACCTAACTACAGATATCTGTAGTTTTATGTTGTTGAAGTAATATGACAAGGGAAATAACATTCAAGAAAATTGACTATTTGTTCTGTAATTTTTTATTTAAAAAATATTGTTTGGGATTGGGCAGATAAAACTGACATTTAACTGAGCTTGCCAGAACTATTTAATTGATATGTGCTAATATTTTATACCATCGTATTATCTAATTTAATATACTCTATTGCTTTTCTTCTTTTCCATCATTTCAGTAGCAAAAGGAAGATGATAGATTCCTTTAAGTGCTAGATATGGTCACATTGATTTCATTTGTCAACGTTTGAACTCTTTCAGAAGATTTGTTGTGGAATCACTTGCATGGGAAGGTGGTCAATCTTATCTCCCAGCAAATGTCAAGAGGAATTGGAGAAGTTCAAAGCCCTGGGTCTAGTTTCATAGAAGAAGGCATATTTTGAAGAATATTACAAAAAATTAGAGTTATGAGGAAATTGTATGCAAAGCAACAAGAAACAAACGGATCAGATTTTTGTTAATAGTAGAGCCTTACAACTCAAGAAGAAAACAACGATGATATTTCCAAGAAAAAAAGGCACAATAAGCGTAGTGATGCTGATCAAATTAAATTTTCTAAGACAGTGACTTGTCAACACTCACTGGAACAAATTAGGAGAGATAAGCCATTAGTCACCAAGAAAGAGTGTAGCACTTTTCAAAACTGAGGTGAATTTTTGGTATTGTTTTCCCTATTTCATATTCTAAAAGTAAATGAAATCATAACAATGTTTGAAGTAATAAATTATAGGGCAAACCACTTTACCTTCTGTTGTTTGGGTAACGTGCGGTTTACCTCCCTAACATTTGGAAATGATCACATAACCCCTTGTGGTTTGTGGACTAAAGTGTACTGCTAGGTACGTTGATAATTTAATGAAAAAGACTAAAACACCCTTGTATTTTCGTCATTTGTTCGGAAGGCAAAGTGCACTTTAATCTCCTGTGCTTTATTTCATGTGCGATTTACCCCGTTGAAATTTGAAAATGAGCATATAAGCCCCTTAGTCTGCCACGTGTTTCACACTTGTTGTTAAGTTAGACGGAATGTTTAACGGTGCATTATGAAGCACCGACACTTCAAAACAAGAGCCTTATTCGTGTTGGATACACAGCCACTTCGGGGACACACGGACACTTCGGGGACTCATATGGGACACACCACATGGCGTATCCCCTTAATTAATTTATTTTCAGGGGACACTTCGAGGACACACTAGGGACATGCCAAGTTGTCTTTTCCCCATTTTATTTAGTGCTTTTGATGAATGTTGAATGTTGAATGTTTATTAATTTTTTCTTAGATTTAATTCAAATTCATTCACAGGGTTGTAGATGGGAAAAGCCAAAGAAGTTTATAAAAAAATTGGACGTGTGTGATGACCGGTTCGAAAAACCGCCTCGTTTCTATTTAAGTTATGTTGGATGGATAAGTTGTTGGAAACTCTTTCTCAAAATTTTCGGTTGTATTTGTTTCAATTCCGAGTTTTCACTCATTTCGGAGGGTGCGAGGTCAGCTCCGGAGTGTTGGAGTGAAGTTGAGGATTTTTCTGGACTGGAAGGCCAGGATCGCACGTGCGGGGCCTTGGGCCGCACGTGCAGAGAGGGGCCGTACGTGCGGGAAATGAGGGAGGCTTGATGAGCATGCTGCAATAAATGCAGGTGCGGTAGTGCAAGAGTAGGAGAAGCCGCACGTGCGGGGGTGAGAGCCGCACGTGCGGGGAGGCTGCTTCGCACGTACGGGAAAGGACGCCGCACGTACGGCCAGGCGCGTGATCTGTCTCATTTTTCGTGCATTTCAGCTATGTTTAGATATTTTGCCTCTTTTCATTTCATTTTCTGAGTATGTCTCTCTCTCTATACAATCTTTCTCTCTTTTTCTCTCATCTCTCTCTACCCAAACCCTCAAAACTTTACATTTTCTTTTGATCCCAAGAATCCATTGAGATTTTAGTATTAGTTCCTTATACCAAAATAATGAGCATATTGAGGGCTTTGTCTTGACCGGTGGAGATCGAATTCCAGCGAAGTTGATTTTTGGCTTTTCTACTCTTCTCTCTTTGAGGTAGGGATTTCTTTGATCTTTTTCAATACCTTGTCTAGAGATAGACTTCTGGTAAGTTTTTATTGTATAAAAACCATGTTTGTTATGGATTTTTTTTTTGAAAATCATGATAGGGGATTGTGGGAGCCGAATTTCATCAGATCCATAGGGACGAATGAGTGTGTCTGGTCCGAAACGTAACCTCTATTCGGCACATACCCTAGTCAATCGAAGAGCCGAATAAAATAACCAGTACCCTAGCCAGTAGAACAGAGGCCGAGTATAGGTACATGTAACGCATCAAAGATGGGCCCAGCCCAAAGGCCCAAAGAGAATACTATAAATACGGGATCACCCATCAGAGAAAGGTAGGTGAGAACTAGCATATTAACCTTAAGATACAAGCAATCAAGAGAGTATACATTGACTTGTCCGTCGGAGTGCTAATTCTGGCACCCCCGACCGGAGTGTTCATTCCTTTTCAGGTGGCTATCTGAGGATCACGAGCGTCCCCCGGGATCGGAAGAGTATTTCCAAACCAATTTCCCACAATTGGCACCGTCTGTGGGAATACTCAAGCACATCCATGGCAGGCGTGACGAAAGATCCTCCGGCAGTCACTGTCGACCCTACACCACAAGACGAAACCACTCCAAGCAACATGCTTGGGCCAGAGAATATTACCGCAAAAAGGGTCTTGAACTTCGGTTCACCCTCGACATCACCCCAGGAGGCAATGCAAGCGATTGTGGAGCAAGCAAAGCAAAACGAACAGAGGTTGGAGAACATAATCGTTGAGAACGAACGTCTCCATCAGGATTTGGCCATGGAAGTAGCGAAGTCCAAATAAGCTGCACGCCAAGATCCGGAGCGACCCCTGAGGGCAGAAGGTCGACGACCTTGAGCCCGACAACAGGACACTAACAGTGACTCTGACTCATTATCCCCAGAACCCAAAAAGAAGGGTTGACTCGAAGCTACCAATTCTTCTGAAGAGAGTGCACGTGTAAGGCATAAACGAAGAAGAAACAGTTCAGACAAAGAAGACTAGTATGATTCCTTTGTATGACGGATCGCAAGGGTAGTCCTTTCCAAAAAGTTCAAAGCCCCGTCGTTCACTCTCTACGATGGCAAATCAGACCCCACCGATCACATCTGTCACTACAAGCAAGCCATGACATTGCATGTAGACGACAAGGCCCTCATGTGTTGAATATTTCCCAGCAGTTTGGGACCATTGGCTGTCAGGTGGTATTATAAACTGGAGCCGGCTTCGATCAAGAGCTTCCATCAATTACAAAAATCCTTCAGGGCCAGATTCATCACCAACAAGGTCCAGCCGAAACAAGCCGACTCTCTCTAGGCAATGCAGATCTAGCCAGGAGAAACACTAAGAGCGTATTCGGCACGATACTAGGAGTGTTTTAATCTTGTTGATGACGCTTGCAACGACTCCATGGCCATCACCGCATTCAAAATGGGTTTGCATCCTGACAGTGCTCTCCGCAGCTCCTTGACTAGAAGACCCCCTAAAACAGTCTGGTCGTTGATGAAGAAGGTTGAGGAATACTGCAAAGTGGAGGACGACGCTTTGCGGTTTAAAGCCGGAAACAAGGTCAACAAGATGGCCCCTTTTAAAATTGCTCAGCCGTTAAATTCTGTAGCACCTCAGAGCCCTGAACCACGACATTGGGCGAAACGAGACAAGAGACGGGATTCTCACCGATCAAGCGACCAATGCTCCCACCGAGCAAGTGAACAGCTGCAAGTCGATAGCAGGCGCACAAGGCGCGCCGACAAGAAATATACCGAGTTGTCAGAGCCAATCAGCACGGTCATGTCCAAAATCCAACATCTTCCGTTCTTCAAATGACCGTAAAAAATGGTGGGATCTCCTGACACGCGAAGACGGGATAGGCGGTGCGAGTACCACAAGGATCATGGCCATGATACTGAGAGTTGTTATTCCTTGAACGATCACCTGGAGGAACTGGTACAGGATGGTCGGCTACAACAGTACGTCCGAAAGGGTAGCTCATCCAAAGCAATAGCCTTAAGACAGGATTCCCTCCACTCGGCGTGATCCACATGATATACAGCTTGCCAATTTCATCCGCGATGCATACGATTCAATCGAATCCCGACCCTCAAAATCAACTCACTCCAGCTAAACGGCCCCATGAAGCTGCAAGCATTACTTTTGATGATTCGGATTTGGCCGGAGTGACACTTCCCCATACCGATCCCTTGGTAATTGGGTTGCGCGTAAACCGATTCACAGTTGAGCGCGTACTCATTGATCCGGGGAGCACATCGGAGGTTATGTACTACAAGACATTCACCAAACTCGGCTTCTCCGAATCAGATCTCTCTCCGGCCCCTTGTCCACTATTTGGCTTCAACGCCAATCCAGAGTACCCGTTGGGGAAAATCACACTACCCGTTCGAGCGGGCTCCCGAACAGTGGATGTAGAATTCTTGGTCGTCAAGCTGCCATCGTCGTACAATCTCATTATGGGGCGTACTTGGTTGCACACCATGCAGGCCGTGCCGAGTATGTATCATCAGCTGCTACGCTTCCCGACAGAACGCGGCATTGAGCAAATCCGTGGCTCCCAGAAATCAGCACAAGCATGTTATCTCCTCGCTGGAAAGACACCAAAGGAGTTGCAAGTGAATTCCATTGAGGTACCGGATCGGGAGAGCCTCGACGATGTTGGACGACTCCCGAGTGAAAAGGCCACGGAAGGCCTAGACCGAGTTGAAATCGACGGAAGCCCAGACAAGTTCTTCATGGTCGGCGCCTCCCTGAATCAAGCCGACAGACAGCAGCTAATTTCTTTCCTGCTCAGCAACCTTGATGTCTTTGCGTGGACTCCATATGAGATGTCGGGTATAGATCCGTTTGTTTCACAGCACCGTTTGAATGTTGACCCTAAGTGCAAGCCGATCATTCAGAAAAGCCGGTGGTCAGCCGCAGAGCACACTGCCGCAGTTGTTGAGGAGGTTGACAGGCTGCTTGAAGCCGGGGCAATCAGGGAAGTGACCTACCCTACATGGCTCTCTAATACAGTGGTTGTGAAGAAGAAAAATGGGACTTGGCGAGTGTGCGTCGATTTTAGGGACCTAAACAAAGCCTGCTCCAAGGATTGTTTTCCCCTACCCAGAATTGACCAACTTATAGATACGATAGCACGCCATCAACGTATGAGCTTTCTCGATGCTTACAGAGGCTACCATCAAATCGCCATGTATCTAGAGGACCAAGAAAAAACTGCATTCCTCACCCCAAGAGGAACCTACTGCTACAAGGTTATTCCTTTTGGGTTGAAGAATGCAGGGGCAACCTACCAAAGACTGGTCACTGCCATGTTCAAGGAACAACTCGGCCACACTATGGAAGTGTACATTGACGATATGGTGGTCAACTCCAAGGAAGAGCAGAATCATATAGCCGATCTAGAAGAGACATTCAGCATTCTACGTAAATATAAAATGAAGCTGAACGCTTCCAAATGTGCGTTTGGGATCGGCTCTAGAAAATTCTTGGGTTACATTGTCAACCATCGAGGAATCGAAGCCAACCAAGGCAAATCACAACAATCCTAGAACTCGGCTTCCCTCGATCGGTCAAAGAAGTTCAGAAGTTAATGGCGATGGCCGCCGCACTCAACAGGTTCATCAGTCGTTCCACGGACTGCTGCTGACAATTCTTTCATACACTATGGCAGGGCAAGGCCTTTGAATGGTCCGCCGCGTGCGAAGCTGCTTTCAACGGCCTCAAGACCTACCTCCGATCAGCCCCACTCTTGACAACACCGTCGGCTGGTGATCCACTCATACTGTATCTGGCAGTTTTTGACTGGGCCGTCAGCGCCGTACTGATAAAGGAAGAACTTGAGGAGCAGCGGCTAGTGTATTATGTGAGCAAGGCAATGGTTGACGCCGAAACACGCTACCTTCCGCTGGAGAAACTCATCCTAGCCCTGGTCATAGCGGCAAGAAAGCTGATGCATTACTTCCAGGGGCATAGCATTGGGGTGCTAACAGATTATCCCCTCCGATTAGTACTACGTAGCACAGAAGCATCAGGACGTGTTTCAAAATGGGCTTTTGAACTCGGCCAGTATGATATTCAGTTTTTACCTAGAACCTCAATCAAAGGACAGGTGCTTGTTGACTTTGTTGCAGAATTCACCGGGGGTCTTGCCGACTTCAAGTCTGATGAAATTCGACCGAAGCCGAACTAGAGAATTTATGTTGGGGACATTTAGCAGTTGTGCTGTGATGGGTCATCCAATCAACGGGGCAACGGAGCCGGAGTGGTAATCATGGCTCTCGATGGCGTAATAATTGAGCAAGCCGTCAAACTCGGCTTCAAAGCATCAAATAACGAGGCCGAATACGAAGCCCTTTTGGCCCGTTTGAGGAATGCACACCTTCTGGGTGCTTGGCGTTTGCTGGTATTTTGCAATTCAAAATTGGTGATCAATCAGCTAAAGGGGGAATACGCAGCCAAAAATGACCGAATGGCGGCTTACATGAAATCGGCTAGCGCCTTGCTGGCTAAATTTGACCATCATGAATCGAATCAGATAACACGTGATCAAAACACACATGCAGACGTCCTAGCTTGCTTCGCCTCAGCCATTAACTCAGAGATTAAACGGACAATCGAAGTAGGTTTCATCCCGGAGCCGAGTATCGGCCCTTCAGAAGAAATCCAGGTCAATGTCATAGAGCTAGGACCGAGTTGGATGGCCCCATTGCCGCATTCCTGTCTTTCGAACAGCTCCCAGCGGGCAAAAACGAAGCGCACAAGCTGCGAAATAAAGCCCTGCGATACTATTTGGATCCGCAAGGAAAGCTTTATAAAAAATCCCTTTCTGGTCCATACCTGGAATATGTACACCCGGACGAAGTCGAAGAGCTTCTGACTGAAATACATGAAGGCAGTTGTGGTGCCCATTCTAGTGGGCGCTCTTTGGCCCATCGAGCTATAACACAGGGGTATTATTAGCCGAAAATGAGATCTGATGCTGAATGCTATGTGAAGAAATGTGAACAGTGTCAGAAGTTCTCCCCGTTAACCCATCTGCCTGCTGAAGAGTTAAGCTTCATTACCAGTCCCTGGCCGTTCGCCCAGTGGGGACTTGATATCGTAGGACCATTGCCGAGGGCCCCAGGGAACAAGCGATACTTGATCGTCGCGACAGATTACTTCACAAAATGGGTCGAAGCGGAGGCATTAACGCACATTCAAGATGCTGATGTTAAGCGTTGTGTATGGAGAAATATCATAGCACGATTCGGCATTCCAAGAGCTCTTATTTCAGACAACGGCACCCAATTTGATTGTGGCGTCTACAGAGAGTTGTGCAGCAAGTATGGTATCCGGCCTTACTTTTCTACACCGGCTTACCCACAAAGCAATGGTCAAGCCGAAGCCTCTAATAAATCCATCTTGGACGGCATCAAGAAGAGGCTGGACAAAGCTAAAGGCAAATGGGTCGAAGAATTGCCGAGTGTATTGTGGGCTCATCAAACTACACCGAGGCGATCTACTAGAGAAACGCCGTTTGCTTTATGCTTTGGAATCTAGGCGATCATACCCCTGGAGATCGGCCATCCAACCCTTAAATCTCAAGTTTTTGATATGGGCCGAAACGACATGATGCTGGCTTTGGATTTGATTTTGATCGAAGAGTGAAGAGACCGTGCCCTTGCATTCATGGCGTGGTACCAACAGCAGCTTGCCAAGTCATATAATCAACGTGTTCAGCTGCGCCGCTACACACCAAGAGAGTTGGTCCTGAAGAAGGTACTTCCAGCTGCCAAGAAACCGGCCGATGGAAAATTGGGTCCTAACTGGGACGGCCCCTATCAGATTGATTCGATCGCAGGAGCAGGGGCATATCGTCTCAAAGACATGTCAGGAAGGAATCTGCCACGACCTTGGAATTCCATGCATTTACGCAAATTTTATCATTGACCCGACTTGTGGGGCATGATACTTGTTCTGAACGGTTCGCCATGTATATCTCATTTTCTGTAATCCAAAGATCCCTATTTACTCACTACAAAATCTAGTTCAAAGGTATTTCGATAAAGCCTCCGGATTTGGAGCGCCCTTCGTGGATATCACGATTGGCCAAATAAAGTCTCCGGATTCGGAGCCCCATCGGCGCATGACGTCTTTGGGCCGATTAAGCCTCCAGATTTGGAGCGCCCTTCGTGGATATCACGATTGGCCAAATAAAGTCTCCGGATTCGGAGCCCCATCGGCGCATGACGTCTTTGGGCAGATTAAGCCTTCGGATTCGGAGCGCCCTTCGTGGATATCACGATTGGCCAAGTAAATCTTCCGAATTTGGAGTGCCGTTCGTGGATATCACGATTGGCCATATAAAGTCTCCGGATTCAGAGCCTTATCGGCGCATGACGTCTTTGGGCCGATTAAGCCTCCGGATTTGGAGCGCCCTTCGTGGATATCACGATTGGCCAAGTAAAGCCTCCGAATTCAGAGCGCCCTTCGTGGATATCACGATTGGCCAAATAAAGTCTCCGGATTTAGAGCCCCATCGGTGCATGACGTCTTTGTACCGATTAAGCCTTCGGATTCGGAGCGACCTTCGTGGATATCACGATTGGCCAAATAAAATCTCTGGATTCGGAGCCCCATCGGCGCATGACGTCTTTGGGCTGATTAAGTCTCCGGATTCGAAGTGCCCTTCGTGGATATCACGATTGGCCAAGTAAAGCCTCCGGATTCGGAGCGCCCTTCATGGATATCACGATTGGCCAAATAAAGTCTCCGGATTCGGAGCCCCATCGGCGCATGACGTCTTTGGGCTGATTAAGCCTCCGGATTCAGAGCGACCTTCGTGGATATCACGATTGGCCAAATAAAGTCTCCGGATTCGGAGCCCCATTGGCGCATAACGTCTTTGGGTCGATTAAGCCTCTGGATTCGGAGCATCCTTCGTGGATATCACGATTGGCCAAGTAAAGCCTTTGGATTCGGAGCGCCCTTCGTGGATATCACGATTGGCCAAATAAAGTCTCCGGATTCAGAACCCCATCGGCGCATGACGTCTTTGGGCCGACTAAGCCTCCGGATTCGGAGCGCCTTCGTGGATATCGCGATTGGCCAAATAGTCACCGGATTCGGAGCCCCATCGACGCATGACGCCTTTGGGCCGATAAAACCTTCGGATTCGGAGCGCCTTCGTGGATATCACGATTGGCCAAATAGTCACCGGATTCACGATCGGCCAGACTTCGGATTCGGAGCCCCATCGGTGCATGATGCCTTTGGGCCGATTAAAGTATGGCATTCGTACAGATCGTATAAACAAAGGTCAAAAAATGCAAATATTCAAAATAAGGTTGTTCAAGCCACATAAACATAATCTAAAATGTGCGAACATTCAAAATAAAATGTGTACTAATATAAATAACAAGTACGCAACGAATTAAAAACTAAGCGTTTTATTAAAATCAGTCAATAAATACATAATTTCGCTTTCAATCTACATAAGCATTACAAGGTCTTCTTCTGTTCGGCGGCTCCTTCATCATCACTCTTCTCAATTTCAAAAGCGGAGAAGGGAAAATCATGCTGTTGGTACAAAGGCAATACAGAATCCAATCCTGCTGCCTGGAGAGCCTCAGCTTGCTGAAGTGCCTTGATCCAGCCGTGCTTAAATCCACGATTTTCATATCGGCAAACTTCTTCGGCGAGTTTCTCCTTGGTCTTCTGAATTCCGACTTTTCGGCCGTTGTGGAAGCCTTTTTCATAGGCCGTGGCCCTCACAATCTCAATTGCGAACATGCTAGCCGTGTTCCGATCGGCGATCGCATCACTAATCAGCCTTTGAGTAACCCTCTCTTCCACAACCGGGTTGGAGTGGCCGGCTGAGTGAGACTCGGCAGACTTGATTTTCCTTAGCTCACGCTCGGCCTTCTCGGCACGAGCTTCTGACTTCCGAATGCGTTCATCTCTCTGTTCTATATCGCGGTGAGCGGTGCGAAGACGTATGCCAATTTCATAAGCGGTGTACAGTCCCCTCACCGCCCCGTGAACGCCTTCACGAAACACCTCGAAGTCTTGCTGACCTACCTTCACTGCTGGACTTCGGGTGGAAAAATCTGTCGAGCGAACTCGACTGCCACATTTGGATCTCAAATGATCGAATCTGCCTCTGTCATTGGTCTATTACCCACGAAGACCGCAAAACTTAATGGGTGAGGAGTCGCGTCGAATTCCCTTCTAGGACGAGGTTGAGGAGACTTTCGCTGTGGCTGCTTGTCCCTCTTGGGCGACCTACTTCGACGACGAGGAGATTGGTGTCTCTCCCGATCCCACGAAATCCTACTGCCGCGCGCGAAGGTTCACCACTTCGACTCATGTCTCCTCCCAGCTCAGCTAGCGTCTTCGCTTCCCCTTTGCTATTGAAGAAAAGTCTATTTGACATTCGTACTTGTTTAATTTTCCTCTAAGAACTGGACTGAGTTGCTGTCAGAGCATATAAATAGGACCTTCGTTCATGAAGTATACGCCCATTTACTCCCTACGAAGGCAGCACCTCCGAGACAATCTCATTAATATCGAAACCTCAACAGCCCGGCGCCGATCGAGTCACATGCCCTAATCACCCCATCAACCTCTGTTACTCGGCGTTGTACGTTCATGAACCAGTTGGGGCAAGGGCAGATTCATCTAGTCGGCTCGAATGCCCCAGCCGTTCCACGAATTGATTCATCAGAACAACTCATAAGTTCGTTTTATTCGGCGTTGTACGTTCATGAACCAACTGGGGCAAGGGCAGATTCATAAATCTAGTCGGCTCGAGTGCCCCAGCCGTTCCACGAATCGATTCATCAGAATAATATTCATAAGTTCGTTTTATTCGGCGTTCTACGTTCATGAACCAGCTGGGGCAAGGGCAAAGGCTGACCTATCGGCATCTCATGAATTCATTTTATTTATGATTAAATCAAATTCATTAATTTAATCGGCTATTAAGTTTGTCGTCTCACGTAGTCGTCACATTTTGTGCTAACTGTTGATTCTTTTAATTATGTACTCATACAGCAAACAATACAAGCAATAACTTGAGAACATAGAAAATTTTTAATCATAAATTGAGTACAACATAGTCATCATTTTATACATGAAAATTATCCCAAGCAAATAGTTGTCTACTAAGAAAACAAAACATGATTGCAAAAAGATACATTGAAAATAGCTAAAGTGATCCCCAAATCAATCCTCGGCATCAAACTCAAGTGGCTCAACATCCACTTGCTCGTATGGAATCGACATGTCCAATGTCACTCCAGCGGCAACAAGGGCTTTGAGCCAGCCATGTTTGAATCCCCGATTCTCGAATTTGGGAACCTCTTCTACATAATTTTCAAGAGCGGCGCTCTTCCCAACCTCAAATGCTTCGGACGCCTTGGAGTCGGCTTTCTCTTTCGTCGCCTTCAACTTTGCCAACTCGGCCTCCAACTTGGCAAGCGCCTCGTTGGCCAACTTGAGCGATTCCTCGTTCGTATTGGCCCTCTCCTCGGCTTCCGCTCTGAGTTAGTCGGCAGTCTGCGCCCTTTCCTTCTCTGCTTTGGCCCGCACACTTTCCATTGTTGCTCTCATCGCCTCAAACTCAGCCCTACTCCGCTGACCCTCCACTTCTGACTACAAATGGCCAATCCTTTTGACGGCATCGTGCTGGCGGCAGCCCAATTCGGCGATCCTTTCGACCGTCTACAAAACAAGTTGGGATCGTCACATACCAAGAAATACCGCTTGCAAACAAAATCAAAACAAGGAATTGGAATGAAGTTACATACCAGGAGGGCCGACTGGGCAGCTAATGTTATCGCTACCAAATCCAGCTCTGCCCGAAAGGTTGCCTTGTCAGCCGGCAACGAAATTGAGGTAGCCATGCTCAAAGCAACATCAGGATCCTTCACGGCCGATGCTTCGGAGGAGATCGGCGTGTTTTTTATCTTGGGTTGAACAACGAAAGAAACGACATCTGATTCCTCTAAGCACAGCCATTTATCGACAGGGTTCTCCTCCTCAGAGCCGGCCTCGCCCTCGGCGGCACGTTTCTCTCCTCGGTCTAGAATCGGCCGTTCTTTTGGATTCGAAAGATCGGCTGCCTTCCCCACCTTGGCCACGTCAACGTAAGCCATTTCTTCTACAACAATAGGTACGACAGATTCAATCGAGACAAGTCCGGAACGGATGGCCTCGGCTTTCTGTCGGGCGGCCATGCGTTCGGCGTTTCTCCTTCGTGCCATCTGCGTGAGATTTTCCTTAGCCATATCCTCAGAATAATCGCCGGGAAGGTCTCCCAAATTTGTAAAAATATCTCCAAAGGCGTCCCCTTGGCCTGATGTAGACGGAGAATCGGAAAAGTTCAACTTGGCTTTCTCAAAGGCCGAGTTAATAGCTTCGTCAACTTGCGCTGCCAACCGGTCCGGGTCCTCAGTGATTGGTTCAGCCTCTTGTTCTTCCACGTGTTCAGAATCGGATGTTTCTAAACCAATCTGTCTCAAGTTCTTGAAACTGGGGAAGATGAGGGCTGTGAGATGGCTATCGCCTCGCGCGATCAGAATGTTATCCAATGCCGAGAATGTCGTGTAAGTCGGCTCGTACCGAAGTAGAATGTGGGCCGCCCTTCCCTGTTTTTGAAGGTTTGGACGGCCGACGAACTGTAGCGCGGTTTTGATTTCTGCAAGAACAACGTCATCGTCTGAAACCAGCACTCTCTTCAAGTCGCTGTCTGCACAAACAAAACGGTTATATGTATGTAGTGCCGAACACGAATATAGATATGGAAATTACAGAAACAAGTGATCTAATTGGCCACCTGGTTCGCCTTTTCGCCTCGGCACTAGGTCTAGGCGATCTTCGCCTTCGTCGAACTCCCAATTGCCGCGGACAATAACCATCACGTCGTCGACACGCTTGCCAGAGCTGGCGCGCATAGACACTAAGTGATGATCAGTATCCTTGGCTCTAAGAAAGTGGTGCCCTAGCTGGCCAGTAGATTTGGCTAGGACGTAATAGTGCCGAATGGCGGGTATACCTAAATTGATCCTGAGACGACGATTTAGTTCTACGATCCCCATTATGATGCGAAAGAAATTCACATTGGGCTGGGAAGGGATTAGACCCTAGTATCTAAGAATGACCCTCAAAAGTGGGTGAAAAGGAAAGCAGACTCCACCCTCAGCAATTGATAGGAGAGGAAAGATGATTGTGCTCTCATCTTCCCTCTCCATATCAGTGGTGCTGTCTGCCAAAAGTGACAGGTGGACGTCATCGGGGATAGAGAAATGGCATAAAAAACCGGAGATTTGATCCGTCGAAAGGAGCTCCTTTAGATGTTTTGCCATTTTTTTTGGCCAAACCCAAGGATTATGGAAACTTAAAAGCAAATAAGAAAGCAAGATCAAAAATGAAGAAGGAGAAGACTTACAAGAGATGAAAGGAGAAACGAGAAACAAGGAGCTGTAGAAGCCACGAAGAGAAGGAGTTGTACTAGAAGGCGAGCAAGATATCTTTTGAATATTCAGAACATACATTCGAAGAGGCAATTTCAAATCATATTAAATGGAAGCAGTGTACGAAGGGACGGAAAAGCGTTATAATGACCAAGAAGCGTGTGCGCGTTCTGACACGCATTGGGAAGAGGAACCGCTGAATTTTTGACTTCCCAGGCTAGAAGCCAAACACGCCGACTAACTGATGCTAGTAGGGTGTTTGGAGGGCAATTGTGGGAGTCAAATTTCATCAGATCCATAGGGACGAATGAGCGTGTCCGGTCCGGAACGTAACCTCTATTCGGCACATATCCTAGTCAATCGAAGAGCCGAATAAAATAACTAGTACCCCAGCCAGTAGAACAGAGGCTGAGTATAGGTACATGTAACAGATCAAAGATGGGCCCAGCCTAAAGGCCCAAAGAGAATACTATAAATACGGGATCACCCATTAGAGAAAGGTAGGTGAGAACTAGCATATTAAACTTAAGATACAAGCAATCAAGAGAGTATACACTGACTTGTTCGTCGGAGTGCTAATTCTGGCACCCTCGACCGGAGTGTTCATTCCTTTTCAGGTGGCTATCTGAGGATCACGAGCGTCCCCTGGGATCGGAAGAGTATTTCCAAACCAGTTCCCCACAGGGATCTAAGAATTGATGTTTGAGGTTGGGATTTGGGAAAATTGATTGTTGTTGGGTTAAATTAGGGAGTGATTTAACATGTTCATGTTTGGAGAGAGATAAAGCCCTAAATTTTGTGGTAATGCTTAATGGGTAAGAAGGATTGAAATTATGAAATAATCATGTTATGAACTAAGGGATTTGAATAATGAATTGTTGATTAAATTGAGATAAATCGGGTCTCATGAATTTTAGCATTTACCTTGTGTTGGATTGTTCATAGTTGAGTATGACAAATTGGTAACTTGTAAATTGCTAAAATGGGGGGGGGGGGGGAGGGGGGGGGGTGTTAATCATGAGTTTAAAATCTTTGGATTATACTTGTGTTGAGTTGAAATTGAGTTGGGTTATGGCTTTGATATCCTTGGATTTATTTTTGTGAAATGAAAAGAATGGATTGGGACAAAGGGTGGAGTTTGTTAACTTGGAAAATAAGAGAATTGATTTTTGAAATGGAAGAATGAAATGATAACACTATGTGAATTTCAGAAATTAACTTGAGGATGGTTATTGAATATATATTTTACTGTTGTTGTTGTTAGATTTAAAATCTCATGAGAATTGAATCATTATAATACGGGTGTTGAAACACAGACATTTAGAGGTTTTGTCCTTGGTCATTGATGGAGGATGACACGTTGTGTTGAACAATTGTGTGTATGTATTACACTTGAGTTGGTTATACTCTGTTGAATAGTTTGTGTGTATGTATTACACTTGTGGGTTGTACCTTGTCATGTCGTGATGATTGGTGACGAGTGCTGAGCTGAGAATGAGGGGTACCATTACCTTCCAACTAGCGCCTGGAGAATTGGCTACGCTTAGAATGAGAGGTACCAGAACCTTCCAGCTAGCGCCTAGAGAACTTGGCAAAGGTACCATTACCTTCCAGCCGGTGTCTGGAAAATTGGCATTTTGCTGTGAATGGATGTACAGTTGGCTTACCGTGCTTGAGGCAGGTAAAGTAGAATTTTCATTATGTTTGCTTCAATATGATTGTGATGTGTCTTGTGTTGTGATAATTGTAGTTCTAGGAGACTGAGTAGTCATACAAGTTGAGGAGATAGTAGTTTGGTGTGTGTTGATTTCATCTCTTACACTAAATGGTCATGTGTACCTGTGGGTGCATCAAATTGATTATTAATAGTATTTTCCCTAACCTTGGGTTTTAAAACATGAAAATGTAATGAAGGTATTTATGAATTGAGGTTGTAAGAAACAAGGAAAAAGGAAATCAGATCATTGTGGTTTATTTCAAAGACAAGATAATTTATATTGTTATATTCTGTTAGAGATGGGAAAATGAGATGTAAATGTGAATTGATTTATTATTGAATAAATCGGAGTATTTCAACGATAAAGATATCTATGTATGTATATTTTGGTTATAAACCATCACGATATAAATATATATATGATAAAATGTGAAGCATTCATGATCATAGCTATCTGTAAGTTGTTATTGTTTAGAATCATGTTGAGATCCCTACTGGACTTTATGTTCATCCCACGTTGCTAATTCTTTTCGGGTAAACATTGGGAAGTGCTTCAAGGTCATGGATCTTCTTACCTGTTGGCCATGGGGCCTTTTATTTGTGGACGGAATGCCATTGATGTAAAAAGGTTAAACCCTTTCTTTTACTTTGGTGATGTAAGCCTACGGGCAATTTATTTAGTTATATACATGTTGCATTTAATTTGCATTCGGATGAGAGAATCTTTATTTATTCTTACTCGTTGATGTAAAGGGTTTTCCGCATGTTATTTTCTGAAATTGAATTAACTTAATGAATCTGGTAATGGTTCCGAGTAATAAAAAGAGGGGCGGTACAAAGTGAGTCCAAGAGTAATTAAGGAAAGGGAGGATCAGATAGTCAATGGAATTTTTTATTTTTATTCTAAGCTTTATTCGAAGGAGGAGATGAGTAAACTGGGGATTGAAGGTATTGATTGGGGGTCTATTGACCAAGCAAGTGCAAGATAGTTAGAAAGGCCGCTTGATGAAATGGAAATCTGTGAAGCAGTTTTTGAATGTGAAAGAGACAAAGCTCCAGGCTCAGATGGTTTCTCTATGGCTGTATTTCAAGACTGTTGGGAGGTGGTGAAAGGGGATTTGTTGTAAGTTTTTACGAAGTTTCATGAGTCAAGGATTGTTAATATCAGTTCAAATGCTACATTTAGATGTTTAATTCCTAAGAAAGTGAATGTTGTAAGAGTGGGTGATTTTAGGCTCATCAGTTTGGTTACATCACTTTATAAGATTTTGGGGAAGGTCCTATCAAAAAGGCTAAGGACACCTTTGAGGGATATAGTGTCTAGGGCACAAGGAGCTTTTGTTAAAGGAAGACAGATTTTAGTTGTGGCCTTGGTGGCAAATGAGGTAGTGGATGAATTTAGAAGTCTAGGGAAGGAGGGACTTATTTTCAAGGTTGATTTTGAAAAATTATATGATCATGTGGATTGGTAGTTTTTGAATTTTGTAATGGATTGAAAGGGTTTTGGTGAGCGATGGAGATCTTGGATTAGGGGATATTTGTTGACGCATAATATATCAGTTTTAGTTAATGGCAAACCAAGTGAAAGTTTTAAGGCGTCGTGAGGATTGCGACAGGGGGATCCATTATCACAATTTTTTTAATTTTATTTTTGTTGTTGATGTGTTAGGAAGGATGGTAGAGAGGTAGGCATTTTTGAGGGATTAAAGGTTGGGAGAGAGAAAGAGAGTTAGTGTGATTCACTTGTAGTATGCAGATGATACCATCTTTTTTTCCTTGGAGGTGAGATCAGATAGTTAATCTTTTTCCGTTATTGAACCTTTTTAGAGTAATCTCAGGGCTTAAGATTAATCTAGAAAAAAGCAGTGTGGTGGGCGTTAAGATGCAACATAATCAGACCCAGAGAAGGGCTTCGCTTCTAGGATGTGGTATTAAGACACTCCCGTTCAAATATTTGGGATTTCCATTGGGGGGTAATCCTAGGAGTGAATCTTTTTGGTCTCTAGTTGTGGAAAAGATCTGCAGGAGGTTGGAAGGGTGGAGCAAGGCTCTACCTTCGCATGGGGGTAAATATACTTTGGTCAAGACAGTTTTGAGCTGAATTCCCATCTATTTTTTATCCTTGTTTAAAATTCTAGTGAAGGCGGCAAAGTCATTGGAAAAGATTATGAGAGATTTCCATTGGGAAGGTAAGGATGAGGGGAAGAAGGATCACTTGGTGAATTGTGAGATAGTTTCGTTCCCAAAGAAGGGGGGTTTGGCCATTGGCAACATTGTGGCTAGGAATTTGACACTACTTGGTAAATGGTTATGGAGATTTTCAATTAAGAGTGATTCTCTATGGCATTCTGTTATTAGAAGCGAGTATGGGTGTAATGACACATTTTTTATTTATTTTTTTAATTTTTTTTTTATAAAAAAAAGTCAATGCATAAATTAATTGAGCAATATTTGGATTGAGCTTTTGCGTAAAATTCTATGTGAAATGGTTCGATTTTGTATTTTTTTTAATAGTTCCTTATCTCAGAAAATTATATGTTGTTTCCATATGAGTCTAGCATGTTAGATAAAAATTCCAATTAAATAATGAGTATTTATTTTATGAAAATTCGCGGACTGATTGGTGTTCAATTTAGTTTATAGCAGAATTTGATAATGAGTTTTGGGTGTTTAGACATGACTTGAGATCAAGTTTGTTAGGTCTATTTTGGTATATAATTGGGTTATGTTTATCTTATGGGTGGGAATTTCATTCAAGACCTATGACTTAGATTCAATTTAATTTGGGGTTGTGTATAACTCATGTTTAACTATTTGGTTCTTTTAAATTTTATATGAATGGTTGGGACTAAGAACATGCCAGATGAGTGGAGGAGAGTATTTTAGTACCAATCTATAAGAATAAAAGAGATGTCCAGAATTGCAATAACTATAAAGGAATCAAGCTAATGTGTCATATAATGAAAGTGTGGGAGAGGGTGATAGAACGCCAATTGCGAGATATGACAAAGGTGTCAGAGAATCAATTCGAGTTTATGCCTGACAGGTCAACAATGGAAGCGATCTATCTTTTGAGGAGAGTAATAGAAAAGTATAGAGAAAAGAAAAGAGACATTCATATGGTGTTTATAGACCTTGAGAAAGCATATGATAGAGTGCCCTGGGATATAATATGGTGGGTGTTAACGAAGAAAGGGGTGACAAAAGGTTGCATTGATGTGATTAGGGACATATATGAAGGGGTGGTGACCACTATTAGATCGCCTGTTGGAGAGACAAATGAATTTCCTATCACTGTAGGGTTACACTAAGGATCAACCTTAAGTCCTTATCTTTTTGCTTTAGTTATGGATGAGTTGACGAGAAATATCCAGGATGACGTGCCATGGTGTATGCTTTTTGCAAACGATATAGTGCTAGTGGATAAGACTAGAAAAGGAGTTAATACAAAGTTGGATATTTGGAGAAAAGCTTTTGAATCTAAAGGATTCCAGATAAGCAGAACTAAGATAGAGTACATGGAGTGTAAATTTAGTAACAGTAATAATAAAAGCAGAGGAGAAGTGAAGATAGAGAACCAATAACTACCTAAGCGTAAACATTTTCGTTATTTAGGGTCGATTATCACAACAGCGGGGGAGATTGGTGCGGATGTGGCCCATAGGATTAAGGTGGGTTGGTGTAAGTGGAGAAGTGTGTCTGGGGTACTGTGCAATAGACGAATATCCACTAGACTTAAAGGTAAGTTCTATAGAATGGCTATTAGACCAGCGATGTTGTATGGGACGGAGTGTTGGGCAACCAAGAAACAACATGTAGATAAGATGAGTGTGGCTGAGATGAGAATGCTAAGGTAGATGTGTGGCAAGACTAGACAAGACAGAATTAGGAATGAGTGTATTCGGGAATGGGTAGAAGTAGCACCGATAGAAGATAAGTTGAGAGAGAATCGATTGAGATGGTTTGGTCATATTCAACGAAGACCAACAGAGGCAGTAGTGAAGAGATGCGGTGCTGTAACGGTAGATGGAAATGTTAGGGGACGGGATAGGCCTAGTTTAACGTTGGTTAGCGTTGTAAATAGAGATATGGATCTACTTAATTTGACTAACGAAATGGCCTTTGATAGGGCCGCATGGAGAAGAAGGATTCATGTAGCCAACCCCATTTGATGGGACTTAAGGCTTATTCAAGTAGCACCGATAGAAGATAAATTGAGAGAGAATCGATTGAGATGGTTTGGTCATATTCAACGAAGACCAACAGAGGCAGTAGTGAAGAGATGCGATGCTGTAACGGTAGATGGAAGTGTTAGGGGACGGGAAAGGCCTAGTTTAACGTTGGTTAGCGTTGTAAATAGAGATATGGATCTACTTAATTTGACTAACGAAATGGCCTTTGATAGGGCCGCGTGGAGAAGAAGGATTCATGTAGCCAACCCCATTTGATGGGACTTAAGCCTTAGTTGGTTTGGTTTGGTTTGGTTTGGTTGGGACCATCCTGGGAGTTGCTATTATTTATTATACCGTACTATAATAAATGTTTGAAAAGTGAATTTATGGTGGGTACCATACAGTACATTTTTTTTTAATGTATTTTTATAGTGAATAAAAATAGATATATTTTTATAGTGAACAAAAGATTATATTTTATGATATACAAAAATATTATATTTTGTGGTCAGATAAAAATATCATTTTATGATTTATGTTACAAAATTCTAAGATATTATTACAATGTGTATTGTACCAGTTAATGGGTTGAATAATACAAAAATAAAAAAATAAATTTTTGGGAAACGTCTATGTTGGGACGTGTGTAGAAACAAAGCCTATGTGGGCTGTCTCTTTCTTTTCCCTCTTTTCCTCATCCCCATTACTTCCATCTTTCTTCATTTTTTTTTTGATTTTGGTTGAGTAGAGGGTTTGCCTGCCCCCTCTCTCTCTCTCTCTTGAATACTCCACAGAAGCTCAACCTTTGAGCTTCGAATGGGAGCCTTGAGAGTGAAATTTTGTAAAAACCTTGTAAATGAAAGTCGGAGAACTCGTCGTACTCTTCGCAATGGTAGTTTCGGATTCGTGATCAGATGAGGTTTGCCTTTTGGATTTGCTCCTCTTTATTATTTGAGGTAGAGACTTTCTTCATATTATTGCTTTAAATCCAGTAAGGAATATTTTGAGAAAATATATCATTACAGGAGGTATTACATATATATTATTCTCAGATTTTGTTTGAATAATTTTTTTAAGAAAAATTATGTTGAAATATTAAGAATATTGGTATTCTGAAATTGATCTGGAAAAATCATCTTGTATTAGTAATATTTGTTAAAATCTAAAAATAAATTTAATAGTTGTATGGTTTGTATCTACATCATATTAGGATTAGATAATTTATTTTGAGAAAAATAATGTTTAAATATTATCTCATCTTTGATTTTTGGAATTTATTTTCGACAAAAATATATTGATGTTAATGAATGTTGTGTAAATTTTTAAGTTGGGATTATAGAGTTGCTTTGGGATTAAAAACTCTAAAAGTATATATTCGGGATATTTTATGAAAGGCGATATGTTGATGATTAAGTTTTGTTCATCTTTGTGAAAATGAAAATATGAAATGTGGACTTTTGAACTTCCAACCTTAAAAGTGTACTCTTGGGCATATTTCAAGATTTTTGATGTAAATATCATGTTGATTAGTTAATTTTAGAAAAGTTGTGAAATTGTTATTTGTAGTGAATTTGGGAAAATTAACTATTTAAGTAGCTTGGTATGACATATGGTTATGTTTGAAGGATGAGATATGTTAAGTTATGTTTGGTATTATTTCTTTTGCAAAAATGTGAATATAATGAACTTACTAATTTAGTGGATTAAATTAGTTTGGTTAAAATTTTATATCCTTTATGATTAAAAGTGTGTTGTTGAGATTATACCATAACTTCTAATATAGTATGATGGAAATGGTAATATTCAATTAGTATGAGATTTGGTGAAAATTATATTGGCTATCTTGGTTGAGGTGGAACAAATTTGATTGAAGGTTTTGTGAGTCAAAACAATTGAAAAATTGATTATTAATTTTACTAGCTGGAGTATGCTAATATGTTATTTTTATACCTCAAATTGATATATGAGATATTTGATTTGTAAATTGTGGGTTTGGTTAGATTGGGGGTTGATTACCTATAATCTTGCTATTAAGTGTATTTTCTGTATAAAAAAAATTGCATGTGAGTATCTGAAAGTGAGAAAGCCACAATTTGTGAAAAGTCTTAAATGTTAATGTTTTGGGAGTTGTTGGATTATTTGGAAAAGATTTTGTTTGGTTTTAAAATTGAGGATTTGATTGGAAAATATTTATGAAACTTTTGGAATATCGAGTATTGATTACTCCTTTGAAATGTTGAGTTTAATTATAAAAGTTTTGAAAATTTGTCTTTAAAATGTAGAATATGGATTGTTTCCAAGTGTTAGGAATCATGGGGGATTCCAAGTTATGGTTGTATGTTTGATTGTATATCCATGTTGTTATATTTTAATTAATGCGTTAGAGATAACTGTTTTGGCTATCGGTTGAGGATAGTATTGATTGTTGTAGAACTTGCATGAGACCCAGGTTGATTGAAACTATTTCACTCATGCATTGCATCTATTCAAATGTTTTATACTCATGCATTCAAAAGGTTTATTGTGAGAAAAATGGGAGAATACCGTGGTGAATCTGGTTAGGAGTGTGGGTTGTGGCAATTAAGTTGGCCTGTGTGACCATGGTGAAAGTCCAGAAACTCGTGCGGTTAGGTGCCGATCCTTCCGGATAGTACCAGTAAAATGACTTTGGTAGTACTTCTATATCCTACTTGCAGACATGTACCTAGAGATTCTTAGTGTGTATTTACCACCTATTTTTGGGTTGAAGGAAAGACATACATATAACTCGTATTATAAACTTTGGTATCGCATTCATTTTGAAAAGGATGTTCTGTTGACATTGAAGCATGTTTATTTATTTAAGTTAACTAGTTGTGGTTAATTAAATAAATTGGATTTAAGGGATTAGGTAATAAAATCTTAAGGTTATGGCATGATATGATTTTGTGTATATGTATGGTATCACCATATCACTATATCCACATGTCTTTTAACATTATAATATAAGATTGCTTGGTAAGCTAGTAATTTGCTCACCCCCTGCCTATACATGTGTACAGGGAATACTTTTCGGATTTGAAGACCAAACAACTGGTTTTACCATTTCATAGTTGTAATGTAGTGATGAATTGAAATACTTCGCTTTTTTATTTGACTGAGTGCCATTCTTTGTAAAGAGCAGTGCTCTCTCATTTATTGTAAGCTTTGGGGCATTCTATTTGAAATGATTATGTAATAGTAATTGAAATACATGGAGAGTGGGTTTATGGTTTCATTTATAGTATTTTCTTATATAGACTTGTGAAAAGTAAAGAAAATGGTTGATGAAATATATTTTTATAATTAATTAAGTGAGAATGGGGGTATCTTTCAAAAACCTCATGATAATGGTGGGGATTCACAAATGGTTTTGAGGGGAACTTGTCGTGCACCTTGGAAGTCATTTTCGCACATCTATCTCCTTTGGTCTTGTTATCTTTTTGTGAGGGTGCGCAATGGGGAACTTGTTTGATTCTGGGAGGATCTTTGGATGGGCTCCTCTTCCTTTGCTGTCACGCCCCAAGCTCCGTAACAACGCCGCACACTCATATAAGTGAGCATGCAAGGCTAAAAATCCAATCACATAACCCACAATGTAAAATACTCAAATTAAATCCTTAATTGTCATAATGCCAAAATCCATAAAAATAAATAGTTCTTATATGTAAAAGTCCACCAAGTCCACTAATTTAATCCACTAACAAAACAATAATCTAAGTACTTAAATCACAGTCCTACTCTCAGCACTTTGACATGTAAAAATCTCACGCAGCTCTACTCTTCAGAATCTAAAAAAAAAATAAAGGTAAGCTAGAAAGCCTAGTAAATAACCAACCATCACTGTTAGCTGGATCAAGTATACAAAAATAAATAAAGAAATCGATAACTAATAAATATAATTTTTCTACAGTTCAATAAATGAACAATTATTTGTAAGATGGTTTCAAAGCTAAAAATAAACAATGTACAATACATTTTAAATAAAAAGCCAATGTGATAATTCAAAGTAATTCGTTGTTCAAATCGATGGTTCGATATTCAGATAGTTCAATGATTCGATTCACAAAACCTGAGTCTTAATGACTATGGTCACTTAGCCCGTGACAAGGCCCAGAACCACACATAGGCCGGTGGTAAAGCCCCAAAAGAAACTAGTTTCTGTGCCAATAAATAACCCCCATTGGCTAGGGTCCAAATCATAGTCAGACTAGAGTGATGTTCAAAATTCAAACAATACACAACTTTCAAATAAAATATTCGATATTTTCGGAATAAACATTTGGTACAATTTTCAGAATAGTTTTACAAAATATTCAAATAACTTTCATAATAATATTCGATGTTGTTTTATACTTGACCCATGTTTTATTTTAAGAGAACACGAAGGCTATAAATATATATTTATTATTTTAAACGATTCGATAGGAATAAAAATGAACCAACAGTGATAGAGGGTTACTTACCTCAAACGCTTAAAAATAACACTCCAATCACCAACTCCAAACACCCAACTCCACCACTTCAATCACATAAACCTAATAAATAGAACCTCAAATAAATTAATATTTTGATGTCTTTCACACATCAACAAGAACCCATTATATATATAAATATATATATATGCGCTTAAAATCCAAGAGACACCATATCAATCCACCCAATTCAATAGCCAAACACACCTTACCTAATATACAAAACCCAAAAGTCAAAACACACCCTAATCCATGATACAAAATTCCATTGTTTCTATTACCCACCCAAAGTTACACTTACACATTGCACCCAATTCTCAAAACCTAAGTAGGCACCTATAGATCTTCCAAATCCCTTTAATGTATTGATTGTTAAATTCCTCAACATAAACTTAATAATTAACAGTAAAGGCAGATTTTACCTTAACCAATGAGTGTCCCAAAATCACCAACGTGCTGCCTTCAATCCCTATTGTAGCCTCACTTGAACCTCTCTTCTCTTTTTCTTTTACCTTCTCAAACCCTAGCCGCCTATGGAGCAATTCACAGCCTCTGTTTTGTTTGTTTTCCAAGACTTAAAGCCACAATAGGTGGGCTTATTAACCTAATTTCTCAAAGTTACAAAATTACCCATCTAAGTAATAGGAAATATAATGCCATCTCATAACTAATTCTTTGATATTAATAAATGACCCATATAAATTAATTTAATTACTAATCTATCCAACAAAATAATCCTACACACAACTTGGGTTTTACATTTGCCTCGGATTTTCTACATTTATATAGAGTGGCTCGGTCTCATAATTTTCTATTGCTTCCATGGCTTGTTCTTTTTTGGCTCTAATCTCTTGGAATTTCAATTTTTCTAGGAATCTCAATGATAGGGAGATCATAAAATTGACATCTTTGTTGTCAAGACTTGATCATTTCTCCTTGGTTCCTCTTTTGAAGGATAAGAGGATTTGGGCTCTTCATTCATTAGATATCTTTTCTTGCAAGTCCTTTTTTGACAAAATCATTGATAATCCTCAAGTTCCTTAGTTTTCTTTTTGGAAAAGAATTTGGAAGGCTTGTGCTCCTCTTAAGGTGAAGGTTTTCATGTCGTCTTTGGTTCAGGAAGGCATTTTGACAAATGATACTGAAAAATCTAGAAATCCCCTAGATGATAATTTGTGATTATGTATCAATTTTAAGCAGTATATAACAATTCCAATCAAACAATCAAGACAAATCGACACAATGATTTTACGTGGAAAAACCACAATTGGACACCTCCAATTGTGATAAAAAACTACGGGCAAAAGCCACAAAACAATCCACTAAAAAGCCATGAAGGAGTTACACAAGTATACTCTCAATTACCTAGCGAATCCAAGCCCAAATTGAACCAACCCCTATGTGCTTCTTCCAACCCCGTCTTCACCTCGGAATTGTCTTGACGATGAGCCACTCCAGAATCCACCAAAGCTTCAGGCTCGAATTCTTCAGAAATCACCGAAGAACAACTCTCTCTTTTGTGTAGAACAAACAAATAATCCTTTGATGTATACTCTTTAAGCCATGAGTTGAATACTCAATCAAAATATCAAAAAAAACTAGCAAAATATCCCCAGATATAAACCTTAATATCCAAGAAGAAGATCTGGAGGAGTAATCCTAGATTTGGAGCAACTTGTGAATTTACAGAATCTGAAATCGCGAGGTCCGCTTGAGCGTGGGAATTGACGCTCGAGCGGGGACTCTATATTACGTGTTCCAAACCAGGATGTATGCTCGAGCGGAGAAATGAACGCTCGCGCGTGAAAACACAGATCACAATATATTTGCAGACGCACCAAACTTCTGAAACTCAGCATTCTCCGCTCGAGCGGGGGAATGTCCGCTCGAGCGGACAGGCAACTTTGAATGCATTTTTGCATTTTGCTTCTCTGCAAGGCACAATTCAGGATGGATTCGCATCTAAAAACTTCTCTGCAAGGCACAGCTCGATCCTCGTCATAATCAGCGTAGTGGTAATCTTGAAAGAATTAACATCACAAACTTCTCAAGGCACAATTCGGGATGGATTTGTATCTAAAAACTCATAGCCTCACTGAAATAAAAATTGTGAAAATAAGTACAATTGAAAGGAGTTTTGTCAAACGGGATTGCCAAGGATAAAAACCTAACAATCTCCCCCTTTGGCAATGCCGTGACAAAACACACCTAACAAATAAAATCCTAAACACCCCAACCCATTATAGCCAACAAAAGCAAACTTCTTTCTCAAGGTCATGATCTGCAAAACAACTATTAGTGTCATAATCTCCAAACAACTATTAGTCCCACAAGAGTATATGAAAAAGCAATAAACATATGACAAGATTATCTTGAAGTATGAGATGGAAAACATGAATAGATGCGACTTGGATATAGCATGAATAGATGAAAACTAAGACACATGCACCCGACACATGACATGAATACATGAAATCCTCAGACACATGAAAATAACTTTCTCCCCCTTTTTGTCACGAATTGACAAAGGAAGCTCAAACAACAAAAGCAAGATCATAAACCACACAAGCAATGATATGATGATGTAAGTATTAGGAGCATGCAAGAAGGAAATAATGAATAAACAGTGCATAGCAACATGCAAAACAACTATAGCCAATCTCCCTTACCAAATAAATCAAAGTGTTCATGCTAACAAACTCTTGCAATGATAAACCAAAACTTCCCCTCACTAAAAGCAATCACAAATACTGAAAATGGTGAACAAGAAGAAAACAACAAAAATAATATGGTGGAGCAAGCAAGGAATTTCAGATTTGTACCGTGAAACACACAAGATTATCCAAGAAGCACAATTACTAGAAAACACAATGTGCGCAGCCTGTAGAAGATTCCTCATAAAAGAAAGTGACGCATTATGTGAAAAGCATAGATCCCATGAAAAAAGTGTGTGTGACTCTTGGGATTCGACAAACACTAGATTCAAATCCTAGTAGTGATATGAAAGTTAGACCTCTGACTAGAGAATCTAAGTACAACTAGGGAAAGTCAAACCACTAGGAATCAAGGGGTATTTGTTGAGTAATAGCGGAGGCTCCCCCTCAATCAATGAAACTTTTTTCTTTCTTTTTTTCACATTTTTTTTTTCTTTTGCACACTCATTGGTGGCTGACACACTCAAGAGTATGAAAACCGAACCAGAAAAGCATGGATATAATAAGGATAGCCTGGTTGGTGACTCTGAGGTAGCCTTTTCCTCATGGCTGGAGTCCAAAGAACAGAGGGGAAAGCCATGGAGATGCAAAAAGATGGAAGGTGGTTAAGAGACTCAACATCACCCATGATGTGCTAGTATAGGTCAATTCCTCTAGAGAAGCAAAAGATACAATGCCAGAAGTCCATAGAGAAAAATGATCACTAAGGCAGAAGACTCCGATATTTGCTAATCCAAGAGTGTGTACAGAATGAGACATACTAATCAAAAAACACACACTCCAAAATGAGTAATGACCACAGAAAGTACACACATATTAACATGTAATGGATATTCTTATCAATTCCCATATGCACCAAGGACCACTCAAAAATTTTAAGCTTGCAAAACCATACTAAGAAAATCTTTTTGGTTTTTATTTTTTATTTTTTTCTTTTTCTAAACAAAGTAAGACAGAAAACGAACATGCACACATTAAGTGACTCAAAAAGAAAAAAAAAAACACACAGAAACCCAAAAACTAAAACAACTAAACAAATTAACACAAGTCAAGTTTCTCACCCAAACCGCTTTAGTATGAACAAAGTTGTGAGAATTACGATTTTTGGGTGGTGTCTTGACGTTGTGGTTCCCTTCTCCTTCAATGAAAACCCGTCTTGACATGGTTTCCAACTTCCTATTCCTAGGACTAGGAAAACACAACCTCTGTTCATGTTTGGTCTCAAGCATATCGAAATAACGAGGTCTAATATGACCGTTAACCTCATTATCACCAACGAAGTGTCTCCTACCCCACGAGATGTTGGAATTTCTTCCATCTCTATGAGACACTATTCCATGCAACTCATAACAATAAGGGCGAATATGATCATGCATACCACAATGATGACAAATAAAAACAGAGTGTACATTCTTTTCTTTGGCCTTACCAACTCTAGGAAGTTTGAGAAGTCCATCCTCCTCATGTTGAATTTTTTGTTCTCCCTTTCCTTGAGTTCTTGTATCATGAGATGTGAAAGCACTCTGTTTTTGCTCTTTCTTACCACCAAAGCCAATGCCACTCTTGTCAGAACAAATTTGTTGAGACCCAATGATATTGTCCAAAGTCTTTGATCCTCTGTTCCAAAGACCAATGGTAGCCATAGCACACTTGAGTTCTTCCTCTTTTTCGATCATTAGTTCTTCCAAAGAAACTTGAGACATCTCGAGAGTTTCAATCTTTTCTTCATATGTTGTATAGATTTGTTGTAACTCATTCCTCTCTGTCTCACAAGTCAAGAGTTTTGCACAAAGAGCTTGTCGATCATTAGAAATCTTAAGGGCATCATTCTTAGCCTCGAAAATTTCTTTCTTTAATTTGACATTTTCACTTTCACATGCTTTAAGTTTCATAGTGAGTTTGTCATTCAATTTGGATAAGTTAAGAGATTCCTTATACAACTTTTGATATGCTTGCTGAAGTTCTTTATCTTCACTCCCCGAGGATTCATCATCAGTGGCATTCTCAATCGGGCTCTTCGGATACTCTATTCGTCCATCAGTTTCAGAAGCTGCCATGAAGGCAAGGACTTGTTTGTGTCCCTCTTCGCCTTGATCTTCGTTGTCACTTTCATCTTTATCAGATTCTGATTCATCATCCCAAGTGATAGCAAGGGCTTTCTTCTTCCTCAAACGAGTGGGGCATTCTTGAGTAAAGTGGCCAAATCCTTGGCATTCATAGCATTGGACTCTTTCAGAGTTCCCTTGTATCTTTCATTTCTCCTTCTTGGCTATAGAATTAATTTTGAGTTTATCTTTGCCTTTAGATTTATGAGTATGAGTAGATTCTAAAAGTTTAAGATTCTTTTTTAAAAAAGATTTTTTAAATTGTTTTACAAAAGCATCCGTAATCTTGGAATCTATCTCACAATCCTCATTAGAATCCTCTCCAACTCTATGAGCACTACTAAAAGCAATAGTATCTTTTTGTTTCTTTTTGAAATTCCTATATGCCTCATAAGTTTGGAGATTTCTAACCAGATGATCCAGGTTGAGGTTGTCAACGTCTTGAGCCTCCTCAATAGCCGTAACTTTTGGTTGGAACTGATCGGGCAAGGACCTCAAAATTTTTCCTACAATCGTGGATTCCGGTATTTTTTTACCTAATTTGAAGCTGGAATTTACAATGTCACTCAATTTTGCATAAAATTCATCAAAGGTCTCACTATCTTTCATTGAAAGGTTTTCAAAACTAGACGTGAGCCTTTGAAGTTTTGAGCGTTTAACAGAAGGAATGCCCTCATGAATAGTTTGTAAGATATCCCAAGCCTCTTTTGCGACTTCACAATTGCAAATACGACTAGACTCTTCAGGTGTGACAACGCAAAAGAGAGAATTGATAGCTTTACTATTCTAGCTACTATTTTGGTAATCAATTGTGTCCCACTTATCAATTGGTTTGGGAAAAGTTATTCCATCAACGGTAATCATTGGTTCGGTCCACCCATACATGACAGATTGCCAAACTTTTTCATCAATAGATTTTAAAAACGATCTCATCCGAGCTTTCCAAAAAGAATAATTGGATCCGTCAAGAAGGGGCGGTCGAATCATAGAATTTCCCTCATGAATTGAATCCATTATTACAAATCAAACAAGATCTCGTTCAAAAGTTTTAAAAAACAAAAAGCGACCCACTCTGATACCAATTGAAAAATCTAGAAATCCTCTAGATGTTGATTTGTGATTATATATCAATTTTAAGCAGTATATAACAATTCCAATCAAACAATCAATACAAATAGACACAACGATTTTACGTAAAAAAACCACAATTGGACACCTCCAATTGTGATAAAAAACCACGGGCAAAAGCCACAAAACAATCCACTAAAAAGACATAAAGGAATTACACAGGTATACTCTTAATTACCTAGTGAATCCAAGCCCGAATTGAACCAACCCCTATATACCTCTTCCAACCCCGTCTTCATCTTGGAATTGTCTTGACGATGAGCCACTCACAAATCCACCGAAGAACAACTCTCTCTTTTGTGTAGAACAAACAAATAATTCTTTGATGTATACTCTTTAAACCATGAGTTGAATACTCAATCAAAACATTAAAAAAAAAACTAGCAAAACATCCCAAGATATAAACCTTAATATCCAAGAAGAAGATCTAGAGAAGTAATCCTAGATTTGGAGCAACTTGCGAATTTATAGAATCTGAAATCGCGAGGTCCGCTCGAGCGTGGGAATGTCCGCTCGAGCGTGGGGGACTCTATATTACGTGTTCCAAACAAGGATGTACGCTCGAGCGGGCAAATGAACGCTCGAGCGTGAAAACACGGATCACAGTATATTTGCAGACTCACCAAACTTCTGGAACTCAGCATTCTCCGCTCGAGCGAGGGAATGTCCGCTCGAGCGGATAGGCAACTTTGAATGTATTTTTGCATTTTGCTTCTCTGCAAGGCACAATTCGAGATGAATTCGCACTAAAAATTTCTCTGCAAGGCACAGCTCGATCCCCGTCATAATCAGCGTAGTGGCAATCTTGAAAGAATTAACATCACAAACTTCTCTGCAAGACACAATTCGGGATGGGTTCGCATCTAAAAACTCATAGCCTCACTAAAATAAAAAGTGCGAAAATAAGTACAACTGAAAGGAGTTTTGTCAAACGGGATTGTCAAGAATAAAAACCTAACAAATACATTGCAAAAAGGAGACTTAATCGTTCTCTAAATCCTCAATGGTGTATTATGTGTCGTAAGGATGGTGAGTCCTTAGTGCATTTATTTTTGCATTGTCCAGTTGCTTTTAGTTTATGGCATAGATTGTTTCTTTTGAGGAATGTGTTGTGGGTGCCCCAAAAGGTAGTGTGCATATACATCTAATCGACTTTCGCGTTTTGGGAGGATCGAAGAAGGCCAAAGTGCTTTGGTTTTGTGCCGTCTTTGCAACTTTTTGGGTTTTGTGGTTGGAAAGAAATGCGCGGATTTTCAAAGATATAACTCGGGATGTGGATTGTTTCTGGGATCAACTTTGTCAACTAACTTCCTTTTGGGCTTCGGGGAATCCTCTTTTTAGGGGAATTCCTTTGTTTTTGTTAGCTAGGGATTGGTTGTCGGCGTGTGATTTGTAGATTTTGGTGATGTAGTCTTTGTTTGGGTTATGTATTTTCTTTCTTTGCTTCTTTTTGTAGAGGATACCTTATTCTAATTTGTTCTTTTTGGTTAATCAATAAAATTTTGTTGTTGAAAAATATATATATATATAAACTGTAAGTGTTAATTTAAAAATGTTTTTTTTAATTAAAAAAAATAGAATTATAGTTAGTTTTTGTTAATATTGATTGTTTGTGGATGTAATATTAATCTAGATAGCAAATAAAAATATATGAAAATATATTTTATTGCCATGTCCCCGCCGTGTCCGTATCCGTGTCCGTGTCCCCATTTTTTTGAAATCGCCGTGTCCCGTGTCTGCTTCTATATCCGTGTTCGCATCCGTATCCATGTCTGTGCTTCTTAGACGGTTCACTTCAGTTCACAAACTACCGGGGGGGGGGGGGTATGTGGTCATTTCCAAACGCTAGGGGGTAAACTGCACGTGGCTCAAATCACAAGGGGTAAAGTGAAGTTTGGCCTAAATTATATATCAATGCAGACCATTTGGCCCTAGCTATGGTTACTAGTGGATACATCTCTAGTTGGAGATTTTAATTTTTTGAATCTAGGAGTCAATCAATATGTTTCCAAACTTTGATGGTAAAGAATCAGAACTTGGCTATCATCATGTGGAAGATCTCTTAAAAAAATCAGACCTTTGAAATTTGTTGGAAGAATTAAAAAACCAGGAAAAAGTACGATACACAACACAATGAAGATATAATACTGGTTGAATAGAAAAATATCAGTCATATAATAATCTTCGTGTTCCATGTTGCTTGAAATCTTAGGTTTAGTGTGGGAGTAATGCTATACAAATTTTAAAAAATTCAAACATAATTTTCATACTTAATTATGTGGCTCATTATGGACCATTTACTTCAAAACAAAACACCATTGAAAATGGATTTATGTACAATAATGGCAATGCCACATCATTCTTGTCAAGTTTTTTTGTATGAATTTTATGTTTGTTTAGTATTTTCCTTAGTGTTGCCATGCATACTGTTGTATTTCGTTATTCATTCCAGAAACACTGAGCTATGGGTTTCAGTCATATTTCTTTCATGTATGATGATTAGTTTTTACAAATTTTATTTCAAATATGCATCGATGATAATGTTATGAAGTTTTTCAATTAAGGCCAATGCTACTTTAGCCAGAAACAAGAAAAGGACTGCAGAACTAAGAAAGATGTCAACTAAGAAGCCTAGGTGATCTTTTCATATGGATATTCCTGGAAAGAGGGAACCACTCCTAGGTCATGTTTTGGATCATGGAGTTAGGTGGGGATTTGGAAAATGAGAGGAAAATGTGAAGGAGATATAACCTAATTTTTTTCTCCATTTCCCTCGCATTTTCCTTTCCCTTTCCAAACACCTACATAAACGCATGATTCAAACACTGCCTTAAGGTTGCAAGTAACATCAAGTCTGACAAGGTTTCTTCATGAGATCCTTTACTGAAGTAGTTCTAGTGGTGATATTATGCACCACTCAGTAAGGGCAAACCAACATCTTCTACTAGCATGAGAGATACTCTAACGAAGGTCAATTTGAATTCCAAACGCTGTGTTTGGTTGGGGGATTTGGGAAGGGATTTGGAAAGGAAAAGGAAAAAGATAGGTGGAATGTGAATAAAATATACTTAATTTCACCTAGTTTCACACACCTTTTCCCTTTCTCTTTCTCTGTCCAAATCCTTTCCCAAATCCTTCACCAAACACAGCGAAAGGCTTGGCAAACAAGGTACTGATGAGGTTGCCAGTTCTATCCAAGCAAATTTGTTGGTGTGTGAGCATATTGAATACTAGTTCATGATGTTTGTAAATGCAGTGCACTTTCAAGAAGATCACTGAACTGCTTCCATGAGAAACATGGATTCGGAGAAAAGGCGGTTTGATGTTGTGCAAAATACTGCTTTGCCATCTTATTTAACTGTACAAAAAAATAATAATAATAATAATAAATTTTATGCAGGATGTAGGCTGGGGCGTGAAATTCTTTTTCCTTTCTGCAAGAACCAGGAGATTGGATCTAGCCATAAGAACAATGCTTGGTATAAATAACTCACTTCCTGATCTTCGATCCTCTCAGTCACTATGAACGCCCACGATTAGTGCAATGGGATGTGTCTATTTATCTATCTCTTGACTCGGAATCGAAATGGGAGCAGGTTTGAGAAAGGATCTTAGAGTGTCTAGGGTTGGGCTAGGAGGGTTACAAGGAAGTTTGGAGTTGAGTAGTCACCCTAAGATACCAAAACAAGGACAATCTGAGAACTAGAAACCAAAATCCATGTAATTTTATGTTATATATGGAAACCTATTTGCCAATCGTTACAACATTATTTGATAGTTGACTGTCAATCTTTGCTTATTAATTTTGGTCAGGTGGTTATGTACTTTTTGAAGACAAGCATGAAATCTAAATGGTTCATTGTGTTAACAAATACCTAGGTCCACAAACCTTGCTACTCGGGATAAATCAATTCAAAGCCTTGGAAATGTATTTGGGGCAGGAACGAAAAGGAGTAAAACAGAAACAGGGAATTGAAGATTTTATTTCTTTAATTGATCATTGTAGTATATCCGTACTTCAGAATATTTCATCTAATTGCGTGAGATTGTGTTATTTTTTAAAAAAACTATTAACTGATTCTTCGGTTGTGTTTGCTGTGATATAAGATTTCCTTATGAATATTTAACCTTTTGCAGTGATGAGACATAGTGGTATATTATATAGGGCTGATCCTCAGGAAAGTTTAGCAACAATCTTCACTTGCCAAAGAAATGATCAATTTGTGGATTCAACATCGATTTTGTGAACTTATTTTCATAAGGGGTGCATCAATTAATCTTATGCGTGTGGTTCATCCATGTTTTTTTTTTTTAAATCTGAACATATGATCAATGCAAGTGTTGGAAGAGTTCCAAAGTTCGCCCCAACCAAATCTTAAACAGGAGAACAAGGTCATAGGGTGTCTTTTTTGAACCTAGAAGAGGAAAAAGAAAAAGGGGGGAAATTTTACATTTTCTATTATTTGAAATAAGATATCCTTTTGCCCCCCTTAATGTTCACAAATTTCTTCCCAAGTCTTTGTTAGTTAACAAACCCCTGTTTTTTCTGTGTATATAATTCTTAAAAATTTGCTACACTTAAAATTTGTACGAACTTCTTATTTCTACAAACTGATGTGTCATGTATCTGCATTGACCATATCATCAGCCTCTAATTGGAAAAGAAAATCTTTATTAACTTGACACATCAGTTTGTAATTCTTTATTTTTTATGTTTGGGTATGTATGGAATTACTCTATTTAGTTTTTGTACAACTGTTATTTAACTTAAACTCTGTTCACTAATTTCAGATTGTATTGTGGCAGTCTACAAATCTAACACATCCTCAAAGGAATCCGAGGTAAGGAACTCTATTTACTTCCATGTTTTTGACATTAGCTTCAATCCATCAACGCTTGTTAGAGAAAAGTTAATACATTGAATTGACCTCATGGACATGTAAACACCATGATAGGTCCTGTTGATGCATGGCCATTTGGAGGGATCATCAGGAAATGAGTTTCTTGTTCTCAGTGAAAAATGGCACAAGTCCTCAAACTCGAATGTTTCAGCCTCAGCATGATTTACCAAAGTGCTAACATTCGAGTTTGAGCGCTTCAATGTTCTTTTCATTGACGTGATGGTACTATGTATTAATGATGAAAACACAAGTGCACACAAAATACTTGGCACTACAGGAAATTCAGCCATTAGTGACGTTTTAAAAACGTCACTGTATAGCAAGAATATGCCAGTGCTTACCCCAAAGACTGATGAAATGGCTGTCGCTATAACTTCATGGCGATTTGAAAACACCGGTAAAAACCTATAGGAGGTGTTTCACTAAACGCCGCTAAAAACACTCCAGTAACATCAATTGACACTACAGTGGCATTTTAAAAATACCATCATAGCTTCTTTTTTTTAAAAAATAAATAAAAACAGGGCCTATGAAAAGATCATTCACATCAAATCTCCATAAATTCTCATTCAAATTCAAGAAGCATCAACCAATCAAATGGCTTACAAACAGTAATAGTATTCAAATTTAAAAAAACCTATCCCACAGTCATATAAATTCCAATTCAAGAATGATCAATCAATCAATCAATCAACTGATTGTTTATTACATCAACTAAAATTGTCCTAAAACTTCATCAATTGGTTATGAATTTACACAAAACATTCATTGATTAAAGGCTAAGATCACAAAACTATTTCAATGAGAAACAAATTATTTCTAATAGATGAATTGAATATAGCTAAATTCCCAGCTTTCTAAGATTTCACAATTGCCACATAGCTTGCGTTAAAACATAAAACACCTGCAGATCAAAATGAGAAACAACAGAATCATGGAGTGAGTAATATTTCCCATAAAAAAAAAAAAAAAAAAAAATGGAAACAAACACAAATGAAAACAAAAATGAAAGCAAAGTAGAAAGCGAAGATGTACCTCAGAACCCCGTTATGCATTCCAAAACTCCAACCATCAGTGCCAAACTATGCTGCCTAAGACATTAGAGACCACGAGGGAAACCAATCATTTTGTTTGGTTTGGAGTTTTCAAAAATAGTTTTATGAGTTTATAATCCATATTTTTTTAACAGTTTAATCCATTTTCTTTTTAAACTTTTTAGATCTAATCTATATACACTTAAAAAGTATAATTTTTGTACAATATTTTTTCAACACACTGAATGGACAATATCAAAAGGAAATCTTGTAAATCACCTTTAAAGCCACTCCAACCCCATCCCCATTAAAGGACATACACTGAATAAAATATTTTACCCAATCCAGAAATTGCAGCTTGTTATTTGAATGGAGTACATGCATGAAACTGGTAAGGTCTGTTAGGATGTAAGGAAAAAGCAGCAAGTAAAATTAGTAAGCTAAGCATCCAATCATCAACCATAATGTACTTGAAGCACCAAAAAGGGAACCATTTTGTACACTAGAGTTCCTATAAACTCTCATTTACTGCAACAGATCACAAGGGGTCCAGAACGAAACAAAAGCACTAACAAAACTTGAGTGTAAACAAGCAGACTACTGTCTAACCAACACTTAAACTGAATTGATCACTAGACTCGTAGAACTGCCTTTAACTCAATTTTGTACCTCAACTCATTTTTTAGATTTACTTGTAGTAGTCCAATACCTTAGTGTGTAGATCTCTGCTGCAAGAGCTGTCACTCCCCCAATAGCTACAATCAATTTATTTTGATCAATTAATATGGCCAGAAGACCCCCTGCAAAATGGATCCCCAAAAGCATATTATAAACAAAATAAAATAATAAAATAAAATGAAGTAAATACACAAAAGCAACAAATAGAGCTTGTGATGAGCTAGCCAGAGAATACCATTGTGCTTCTATCTCTCCTCTTTAAGGACCCACCAACCATAGCAAATATAGAATTCTAAACAAGTGAAAGCCTATACATGAAATAGAGCAGCATTAAATATTTAATATTCTTTACAAAAAGAACATTAACACATTGAAAAGACATGAAGTTGATGATTCCATGGACGTCTATGACAACAAAAACAAGCAAAAGGCTTGGATGCAAAAAGTTACATTCCACCATCAAATCCATCTATAAGCTTCCCATTATAGACAAGTTTAATAAGAGAAGTATAAAAATCCAATATAACCTGTCCAGTTCTATGCACCATGTGACATCTGTTTTTTCAATATGGTTTCAGCAAATAATTTGATGATATAATAATTGTGAAGGTTATATAAACAATATGCCCTGTATCAATATTCTGAATTATTTAGCTAGTTTGAATAGAACTCACAATAAAACTCTAATCATGGCAACAGATAGTATATCTAGACTAGGCTATGTAGGTTGTGACCAGTGACTAGGATACATTCTACTCAATCACCATGGTGGCTGGTCATACTGCTAGTGCAAGCAGTTACTTTCAATGTTTCACTCAATGGGTTGTGCTCTGCTTGTCCAAGTTTCAGCCCAAGTGCTAGTCAAATAATATTCAACTGACATAATATATTACTGAAGATTATTGGCACTGTGAAATTATCAAACATAAGTCTAACACAGTCATGATTTACCAAAGGTCAGCACTTTCAAAGAGAATCGAGGGGGCAAAAACAGAAACAAAAATTCTAAAAAGAAGATCAACATTGCTTCTGATTTTACTTTATCAAGAATCTAAGATCAACCTTGATAGAAAAACATAGCACAGAGGAGTAAGGGACAGAAGTGTTGGAACTTCAAGTTTAAAGTTACTTGCCTCGAGGTTGTAGTCCTATTATAAGTCCTACATCTTTGAGGCTTCAAGATCTTTGGAGGGACAGATTATTTCACTTGATTTTCACTTGAGTGCATAAGTTTTAAAAATAAATCATTATTGAAATCTATATACAATTCTACGTACATATATGTACTTCAATAAATCAAAGTGAGACTGATATTAAAGGATCCATATTGCTTACCTTGCTACTGTGTTGATTACACCAATAGCCACCAAGGAGTACCCAAGTAACTGAATGAATCTATATCTCCTCCTAATAAATATATACAAGGAGAAGTTGCCAAACTAGAAAGCTCTGCTGATACAACCGAGCAACTGAAGAGTGAGGTTCAATTGAAGAGAGAAAAAACCAGATCTGGCAAAGCAATGAAAAGAATGAGCAAGGTTTGATCACAGAGAGAGAGCATACCTGAGAAAAATGGTCTCCTTTTCGCATAGGGCACGCCTGATACTTGAACACGATCGGAGACTTTGTTCAAACCCTTGATACAATCCTTTGCCATCGTTGCTGCTCAATATATGAGAGAGAGAGAGAGAGAGAGAGAGAGAGAGAGAGAGAGGGAAAATGAATAAATGATCAAGAGCTTCCAGATTCCTGGCTGGAACCTATGTAGCTTTTCACTCCTCCAGGAGTTCTGTACAGACTTTTTTTTTTATCAGCAAAGGAAAAACTTTATTAATGAACAAAAAAGAAGCACAACAAAAAAGATAAGAGATGGATGCAAAAAGCATCATAGCGAAACAAATCGATCCCAACTAGGTTGGCACTGATAGGGCCGCCCCAATCATATGCTAGCACACCATCAAGAGTTGGTGAGAAACCAACCACAAACAAAGAAAAACAAAGAAGAAAATGAACAAACAGCAGAGGGCAGATCCAGCTTCCATCACAGACATCAATCCTCCAGAGAACAGAACAGATCCACAGAACAGCAGATACAGCAGTGTTACAGAACAGCAGAACATCAGATGAACAGAAGTGTTGCAGCAGAGCATCAATGAAATGCACCTTCTGATGTGTTCCAAATTGGTTACAAAGTCATGAATGGAGTAAGAGTTCCTAATTAGACAGCCAACTTCCTCACTTCCTCCATGAATCTCCTCTGCCCATAGAAAACAAACAGCAAAGCATTACAGACAACCTACATCACAGATGGTTGAGGAGAAGGCTAAGCAGAACAGATCAACAGAACAGAAGAACAGCAGAGTGTTGCAGCAGAGCATCAGTCAAATGCTCTTGATACGCTCATAGAGGGCAGACAGCCAACTTCCTCACTTCCTCCATGAATCTCCTCTGCCCACAGAAAACAAACAGCCGAGCATTACAGACAACCTACATCACAGATGATTGAGCAGAAGGCTGAGCAGAACAGATCAACAGAACAGATGAACAGCAGAGTGTTGCAGCAGAGCATCAGTCAAATGCACCTTCTGATTTGGTTTAAGTTGGATACAAAGTCATGATCCCAATTGAATGGGACTTCAACCAGATTGCAACTCTAATCTTGATAAGCTCACAGAGCTCCATGAAGTTAGGATGAGCACTATTGAACAAACAGTCATTCCTGAGCTTCCAAATTGACCACATAACAGCAAGTGGGATGCATTCCATATTTGGAGTTCTTTCTTCCTGATTTTAGTACCAGACCACAGAACAAATAAGTCCGCCACAGAGCCTGGGCATACCCAACATAAACCCCACCAATCTATGATGAGTTCTGTACAGACTTTATCATTCCTGCTGCTTCATCTCCAGTTGATTTTTGATCTGATTGTTTGATTTGTCCTATTGTGAGTGAGAAATATAATTTAGAGAGATAAGTAGGCTGTTTTTAATTTTTTTTTTCCTGCCAAAAAGCTGTTTTGATCTAAACAGCTGTCAGGTTAAGAAATTAGAAAGACAATCCAGCAACTAAATTGGTGTCGTATCATCATGGGGCTAACACAGCATTTTCTGAATGACATTGAATGCTTGGCGTTTCACAAAAATGCCAGTAATAAAACACCGTCTTAAGCCCTTTTTTCTTGTAGTGTGTATCAGCTCCTCATGCCAAGCATACAAGCTTTACAATAGAACTCACCCAGGCTAACCATGCAGACATAAAAGGATACTGAGCTGGCGATAAGAGTATAAACTAGCTGGGAAGTATGTTTCAATTGCAGTTGGTGATGGTCAATAGTTTCATGGTCTCTGCCAATGCAGTAAGAAGGGCTTGAAAATAGGAGAAACCTCGGATGGATGAAACCATACAAAGAGCTTTGTTTGCCGATAAGCTCGTGGATGAAACCATACGAAAAGCTTAGTTTAGCCTTTTGAAAAGTTTCATCGACATCATATAACTATTGTTTAGTGGCCATTGTTACTCACCCTATGGTGATCAACATGATCACCAAAAACTACTATGATTTGTAAAGAATCAGAAGAACATTTCAAAAGTAGATCAAATATAACCAAATATGGGTAAAGGGGAGTATGAATTATATATATATGGCTATAACAAAAATTAAGAAGAAACAAGAGCTTCAACTAAAACCAAAAAGATAGAATTTGGGACCTCTTCAATCCAAGTCTAGAACCAATTTGCATCATCGAAGAGTTCGCCCTTGGCAACACCCGATGTTGTACGAACACACCCGCAACCTCCATAGATACAAATGGAACAAACTAAAACTCGGATAAAAGTGGAGAGTGAAAAGTATATTCATACTTTCTAAATCAAACCGAAAAAATTAAAGAGTGTCAGATTTTCAAGTAAGAAGTGAAATCCAACTAGAAATTTGTTAAAGTTATCAACAAAATGAACATAGAACGAGTATCAATAAATTAACTAGTAAAAAAAGTATTGCTTCCTTGTAATTTAAAAACACAAGAAATAGATGAAAATTGTATTAAAATGTATAAAAAAAAAATGTAAAACTATTTTGGAATGCATAAAAGTTGTTCTGAGATTCAAACTTTTTTCACATTTTCTTTCTTCTATTGATAACCATATGCGTTGTCATTAGCATGATGCTTAATTATTAGTGTGTTGAGGAGAATTACAAGAATGACTATGAACAAGATTGGTAGATGTAATTATGTAGAGTTCAAAGTGTATTGTTATGACAAAGGAAAATTATATTTGCACATAAATGGATTGTAGAATGAATCACAGAATAATCATAAGAGGTGAGTTTCACTACACATCATAGAACTCACACCTTTCTAAGTGTTTTTATGATCCATTCTGTATATATTTAGCAGTGCTTAATGACAAAAGTGAGGATTCTGTTTCACTTACCAGTCAGTTGTAGAGCTTTGGGATTACACTTCACTATAGTTAGTTCAGTTAAAGATCTATTGGGTTTGTGTCCTCTTCAAAGCTGCCACTTCCATTGGGTGAGATGCTTCATTGTTGAGGTTGAGATCTGCAGAGTCAACTGTTGGCATCCCATATTGGTTTGCGGAAGCATCTTTTGGGCTAGAGTCCAAAGGAACAAACTTCTGAGGTCGTTTGTTGAGTTGGTTTATAGCGACCAATACTTCTGGGTAGTGGTTGGGTTGCACCTATAACATCAGCCATTGGCCTTAAACCTTTTGCTATTATGGTCAACCTTGAAACTACTACTTTCAGTGGGTTCTATTTCTGTTGGCTCGCAGTCACTGAGATCATCACGTCTTCGCTTTGATGTAGCAGTAGCAGTAGCAGTAGCATCTTCTTCTCCTGCTTCTACTGATGATCTATCAGAGTCTCCATCGAAGACACCTAAGTTGAAGTTGTTAACAGCATACCTGTATATACTATTACTCACTGCTTCTTCATTATCATATTCCTTGTAGTATACCAAACGAACCCCACATTTTGTTACCCCAGCATGCATCAAATTCAACTTGTCATCGTACTTGTATCCCATACACCCATCTGTGATGTCAATGTTGTCTTTTTTGACGAAACTAGCTATAAACTCAGTTCTGCCCTCATTCAATTCATCCATCTCCAATTGATCCAAGTCCAGAAAATGGCGCGAGATATACCCAACCCACAGTCTCAGATTTCATTACACAAGTGATGTACGGAAGGTAACGTGTGAGGTGCTTCCCAATGCTGACCTGAACACCAATCTTGAGCAATGTATCCTCCATTAATCCTATAGAAGCACAAAAAGCAAATCCCGAGAACCTGTTGTTATACCAATTTGGAGGCAACAAAAATGATACTAAAGACCCAATCCCCAGGTCATTTTGATGGTTGAACCACTTTGGAATCTCACTTCCTGGAAAAATGATATTAAGACATTTTCTTCGTCGACCATAACTTCCCTGTGCAATGGAGAATATTGGTCACAAACGATTACGACATGGGAGAAGGGTAAATTACACTATTGGTCCCTCTAGCTTGAGTGAGATTTCACTTTGTTCTCTACAGTTTTAATTTTATCAATTTAAATTCCACACTTTCAATTACATTTTAATGTGGTCCCTTCATTTGCTGTTAGCATTGTGGATGAGAAAGGCCACGTGCGACTCACGTGGGCATTTAAGCAATTTTAACCCGAAAAGGAAAAATGAATTAATTATACAGTTGATCACTATAGTTTCTTTTGAATTCCACTTTCACCCTTTTGGTTTCATACGTGTCATTTTTATTTTCATTTTGTCCAAATGTAACAATAATTGACGGACGGACTATATTGAAAAGCAATTGGAAGTATAGGGTTTAAGTTGATGAAATCAGAATTATGGAACCAAAATGAAATCTATCTAAAATCATAGAAACCAATGTTGTAATTTTCCTAATAAGTATATATATATATATATAGAGAGAGAGAGAGAGAGAGAGAGAACCTGAAATTGATTTTAAAGTAATCTATCTGTTAGGATGTTGCTATGCTTATTCTTAGCCAGTTTGCGACAATTTGTGAACCAAAATCCATCAATTTTGTTGTATGTGGATGGACTTGATATTGTTCTTAACGACTCACAATTGCATGCAGTAAGAGTTGAAACAGTTGATGCAAGCTCTGGCAATTCTTGGAGCATCTTGCAGCCGATCACCGACACGTATTGAAGGTTAGAAAGTTGGTTGATGCTTGCAGGTAGACTCTCAAAATCATTTCCGCTTAGACCTAAACTTTCCAATGAGTGTAAGAGGCAAATATCTGTGGGGATCGATTTTAGATTGCAGTCCCTGACATTAGTCTTGTTAAAGACTCGAACCCCGATAGTGTTGGCAGTTCCAAACTCATAGAATTCTCTGTGTCTTGGTAAAAACAATGACAAGAAGAAAGAACTCCATGAACTAGATGTTGTTCTTTTGTTGCATCCTTGAAAGGACAATGTTTCAAGGTTCTTTAGAAGTACAATGGAGGTTGGGGTTTGTCTAATGGCTGTGCAATCTGCATAAAGCTCCTTTAAACAGTCAAGAACACCCAAGTCTTCTGGCAATTTTTCAAGTTTTGAGCAACCAGAAAGTATTAGGGTTTTAAGAGACTTCAACTAACAAATGTTATTGGGAAGACTTCTTAGGTTTTGACAATCTTTCAAATTTATCAAAGTAAGATTAGTAAAATGTTCAACTGATTGTGGTAGTTCTTTTAAACCGGTCCAAAGCTTTCCAAGACGTTCTTAAGCTTTGAACACCCTGAGACAATGAGAATTTGAAAAGAATCAAAGCAAATTCCAGTTGGAATAGTTGTAAGATTTTTGCAATCCTTCGAGTTCAAGAAAATAAGCATTCTAAGAACTCCAATGGATGGATGAAGATTGACCAAACTTGTACAACCTTCAAGATTTAGTCTCTCAAGATTTGGGACTGCCGTGAAGTCTGGGCTCTTGGTTAGATAAGTTGAGAAACTAAGATTCAAGACCCTTAATTTGTCTAGAAGCTGCAATAGAAAGATAAAAAATAGAAAATTCTTGTCATGGACTCGTATATTTAGAGAAAAACAAAATGCATATATGTAATAAGTAATAACCATACCACTCTTCCCTTCCAAAGTTGTTCAACGCAGCTATAGGTTATGTTACGCTGAACAAGATGCTCAGGTTGAAATGTTGAAGGCAAATATTTTAATGGGTATTGGCGCCAATCAAGATACCTTAACTTGTTAGGAAGATATTGAAGGCCTTCGAAAAGGTGCGCACAACAAATTTTGAGAAATCTTAGTTTTGTCATATTGCCAAAGGCTTTAGGGCTTAACTTCAGCTGTTTTGGCCAAACAAGTTCTGGATTTTCACCTTCTATAATTATGCCTTCAACCACTTGTGTTCCCTAATAAACATTAGATAAACAAGCACACGACATTAAAAAATGTCAAAATAATGCAAAGCTTTTGTTAAAGTATCCAAGGAAAATTCAAATCCTACATACATAAAATTTATACAAGAGACTTCACAAAATAATATGGCAAAAATATTTTTTTGCAATTAAAAGTGTTCTTTTATTATTATTTTATTATTATTTTTTTTACAGAAAAGGTTTTTTTTTAAAAGAATAGGTCTAACTTCAACCACATCATTTTGTGCAAGAAATTTTTGTATAATTTTTCCATATGTATAGCATTACTTTTTAACTAAATAAGATAGTAATGTTCATGCTCATCTTTTTTTTAAATTCTCTGACCATATGGTTCGTCAATACATGATACATATCTTCAAAAAGCCACAATCTGCTGTGCTTTCTAGGCTCTCTAGGGAATTCTTGACCAACAATATCCCATCCCAATTTTTGTATCAAATCTTGCATCAGTAGATTATTGTTTGAAATAGCCACGAGAGATTTTTCAACGAGAACATTTATTCCAACACACGCGTTGAAGCCGCAACTATCTAATATTTCTGTTACTTCATTTTTATCCTTTCCTTTGAAAAAGCATGCAATATCTGAGAATATTTCCTTCTCTTCCCAATCCAATGCATCATAACTTATTCTAAGTACTTGTCTAACTTCCTTGTCAGGGATTTCTTTCAGTTTGTAGTGCACTTTCCCATTCACATTTGTTTCGACCAAAAAGAAATGAACCCAAAACTTTGAGAGCTAAAAGGAACTCCTTTAGCATACTCCACTACACGATGTAGAAGATCCCCATAAACTCTCATTTGATGGCCTTTGCCAAAGGCTTTTGAATTGAAGAGTTGTATAGCTTCATCTTTATTCAACCCCTTAACCTTATATACATGTTTTATGCCAAATGCAGTTAGCAGATGTTTATCTCAAGTTGTTATAATGATTCTACTTCCAAATCCAAACCAGTGACGCTTTCCAACCAATATTTCTAGTTCTGTTGACACATCCACTGATAAGAATTTACCAACTGCAGTTTCAGTTTCACCAACTCAAGAAGGACAGCAAAACAGAGGATACCTTCCTCAGCTCTAACAGACTTAGTAACAGAATTAGTTAGAGTGATATATGCATGTATAGATTGTATAGGCAGTTATATAAATATCTAGATTGTAGAGGCGGTGGACTAGTGGTTAGTAAGTCAGTTACACTCTTGTATTATAAATATAGATGTACTGTTTTGATTGTAAAAATAAGATTGAAGTTTTTCAGTTTCTTGTCATGGTATCAGAGCCTCTCTACTCCAACGAGTATTGATCCTTCTTCATCTTCTTTCTCACATTGAATTCTTGAAGTTCAAGTTCTTGAACCTGTTTCAATGGCTTCTCTTCCTCCTAATCTCACACTTCTAATTTCAAATCTCAATTCGTTTGTCACTGTTAAATTGGATTCTACAAACTACATTGTTTGGAAAACACATCTCCAAAACATACTCAGAGCTACAAATCTTCTCTGTTATGTGGATGGCACCTGTCCTTGTCCATCTGCAACAATCACAGATCCAGAAGGAAAAAATGTTATCAATCCTGAGTTCTTGAGTTGGACACAAATTGATTCACATTTGCTAAGTTGTATTACAGCAACTCTTACTCCCACAGTGTTCACCTCTGTATTTCATTGCAAAAGCTGTCAAGAAATCTGGACATATCTTGATAAACGCTTCACATCACTCTCCAGATCTCATATACACCAACTCAAGAACAAACTCAGCAGTATCAGGAAGAAATCTGAATCCATGGAAGATTATCTTGCTCAGATCAAAAGTCTTGCTGATCAACTCGCACTTGCTGCCTCGTCTATTGAGGATGAGGATCTTGTTTTGATTACTTTAAATGGATTGCCATCCGAATATAATGCATTAAAAGTGGCTATTCGAGCTCGATCAGAGGCCATTACTATGGAGGATCTTGCTTCTCTCCTCTGTTCAGAAGCTTTGCATATTGAAGTCGATCATAAATCTACTTCATCAGATCTCACTGTTGCTTATTCTGCAACTCGACATGAGACTCCTTATACTGCAACTCGACATGAGACTCCTAAAGGAGGAAGAGGTAGATCATCATACTCATCATACAGAGGTTTTTCTCATAAAGGAGGAGGTAGAAATTTTGCTAGAAATACTTTCAGTCGAGGTCAAGGAGGAAGATCTTCCTCCTTTCATCATCCATCAGCATCTTCCTCTTCTTTGGTCTGTCAGATCTGTGGCAAACCGAATCACACTGCTCTTGAATGCTGGCACAGACTGGATACTTCCTATTCACCACAAACATCAACTGATAAACCTGCTTTTCTTACATCTTCATCTTCTGCATTACCTAATTGGTATGTGGACTCTGCTGCCACAAACCATATCACTCCTGATCTTACTAATCTCCAGGTTCATAGTCCTTATCATGGCCAAGATCATGTGACTATTGGAAATGGTAGTCAGCTTCCTATTCACAACACCGGTAATGGAATCCTTCCAACTCCTTCTTGTCCTTTCAAATTGACTAATGTTCTTCATGTTCCACATATATCATCTAATCTTCTTTCAGTTCATCAATTGACTTCTGATAACAATTGTACGGTAACTTTTGATGACAAATCCTTTGTGGTTCAGGACAAGACCACCAAGATACCTCTCTTCAGAGGTATGTATAAGCATGGACTTTATCAGTGGCCTTCATCTTCTTCACAAGTCTCATCCTCAAAGTATTCTTCTTCACAATTTTCATCCTCCCAGCATTCTTCTTCAGCTTGTTTGGCTACTGCAACATGGCATACCAGACTTGGTCATCCATCTCCACAAAAGCTGCAATATCTTGTTAATAAGTTTCAGTTGCCTACTACTGCATCTTCTAATAAAACTTTGTGTCCTCATTGTAGTGTGGCCAAGAGTCACAGACTGTCTTTTGTATTGTCTAATTCCACTGTAAATAAGCCCCTTTCTCTTGTTCATAGCGATGTTTGGGGCCCTTTCTCTTCATCTGTTTCTGGATATAGATACTATGTTTTGTTTGTTGATGAGTTTAGCAAATTTACTTGGGTTTATCCTCTTTGTTATAAAAGTGAGGTGTTTGCAAAATTCATGGAATTTAAGGTGTTTGCTGAAAATCAATTTGAGACTACTCTTAAAATTTTTCGCACTGATGGTGGTGGAGAATACACTAGTTCTCAATTTGAAACATTTCTTAAAACTCATGGCATTATTCATCAAATGTGTTGTCCACACACTCCTCCCCAAAATGGCGTTGCCGAGAGAAAACATAGACATCTTGTCACTACCACTATTGCTTTACTCCAGCAATCCGGTCTTCCTCTTGCTTATTGGTTTGATGTTCTTGCCACTTCTGTTTTCCTTATTAACAGATTACCTAGTTCTAAACTTCAAAATCAAACTCCTTATGAGGTCTTGTTTCATCATTCCCCTGATTTTACTTTTCTTAAAAGCTTTGGTTGTAGGTGCTTTCCCTGGCTTCAACCCTATGCTTCTCATAAGCTCGCCCCTAAATCCATTCCTTGTGTCTTCATTGGTTATCATCCCTCTATCAAGGGATATCGTTGTCTTGATCCTATTTCTGGAAAAATTTATTTGTCTCGGCATGTTATTTTTGATGAATCTCTTTTTCCTTTTTTGACTTCATCTAATTCTACCTCTAGTCATCACTCATCACCTACTCTTTCTCAGCTACATTCCTTTTTCTGGTCCTCTTCTCCGTCACCTACAGAGTCTGTTCCACCATTTGTGTCACCAAGTCAGTCTGCTGCTGCTGTTACTCACAACCCGGCTGCTGCTGTTGCTCCAAACCCAACTGCTGCTGCTCCTATCTTGCCTAGTGTGCCAATTTCTGCTTTATCTCCATCCTCTACTGTCTCTACACCTCCTACAGATTCTGTTCTAACATCTGCTGCACCAGATCCATCTGCTACTGTCCCTACTTCTATTCCTATTTCCTCCCTCACTATTGATCTTCCTTTTATCCCACCTGTTTCTGCTGTGTCTTCTCATTCTTCTCTCAATATTCATCCCATGACTACCAGGTCCAAGTCTTCTTCTTCTGCTTTTCTTTCTACTATTTCTCCTCTTATTGAACCTACTTGTTTCTCTGAAGCTGTTTTAACTCCTGAATGGTCTACAGCCATGAAAGAAGAATTTCAAGCTTTGCAAGACCAAGATACTTGGTCTCTTGTTCCTCTGCCTTCACACAAGCAAGCAATTGGCTGTAAGTGGGTGTTTCGCTTAAAGAAAAATTCTGATGGTACCATTGCTCGTCACAAAGCTCGTCTTGTGGCTAAGGGCTATCTCCAGCAGGAAGGCATTGATTATTATGAAACATTTAGCCCTGTTGCCAAGCAACCTACAGTTCGGGTTCTCCTTAGCATTGCCCTTCATTTTAATTGGTCTATTAAACAGTTGGATATTTCAAATGCTTTTCTCCATGGTCATCTTCAGGAAGAAGTTTATATGATGCAACCTCCCGGATTCGAACAATCTCCTACTCATCATGTGTGTAAACTGAAAAAGGCTCTCTATGGTCTTAAGCAAGCTCCTCGAGCTTGGTATTCGACCTTTTCATCTTATCTTCTCTCCACTGGTTTTACAAATAGTCGGTGTGATTCATCTTTGTTCATCCAGCGCACTTCTACCACAGTTACTTTTCTATTGATTTATGTGGATGATATCTTAATTACTGGCAATTGTGCTGCACATATCACTTCTCTGATTCAGCATATGCATAAAGCCTTTTCTATGAAAGAATTGGGTGATATTTCCTATTTTCTTGGTATATCTGTGACTCGTATTGCTTCTGATTTGTTTCTCTCTCAGCACAAGTATGCCACTGAGATTCTCCTCAAGGCTGGTATGATCAATTGTAAACCATGTTCTTCGCCCATGGCCTCTACATCTGCTCCTCCATCATCTACTTTGGTGCCCTTTTCTCAGCCATCCTTGTACCGAAGTATTGTAGGTGCCTTACAATATCTCACTATTACCCGACCGGACATCTCTTTTGCTGTCAACTATGCATGTCAGTTCATGCATGCTCCTACTGTTGCCCATTTCAATATTGTCAAGAGGATACTTCGTTATATTCAGGGAACTCTTCATCATGGTTTATTCTTCACTTCAGGCTCTCTTGATTTGCATGCCTTTTCTGATTCCGATTGGGCGGGCGATGTTCTTGATCGGAAGTCTACCACTGGGTATTGTGTATTTCTTGGTCCAAACTTAATTTCATGGTCTGCAAAGAAACAATCCACTGTTTCTCGGTCCTCCACCGAAGCCGAGTACCGGGCCCTTGCTCAGGCTTCTGCGGAACTTCAATGGCTTCGCATGCTTCTTCAAGAGCTTTCTCTGCCTTCTGCGACTCCTGTTTTATGGTGTGACAATCTCTCTGCCATATCTCTTGCCTCTAATCCTGTTTTCCATGCCCGCACAAAGCATATCGAAGTGGATTATCATTTTATCCGGGAGCAAGTTCTTTCTCACAAAGTTGTGGTTAAACATGTGTCTTCTTCGGATCAGGTAGCTGACCTGTTGACCAAACCTCTGTCCGTGGCTCATTTTTCTTATCTTCTTCCCAAGCTTATGGTGCGTGCCTTACCCATTCGCTTGCGGGGGCCTGATAAGAATTTACCAACTGCAGTTTCAGTTTCACCAACTCAAGAAGGACAGCAAAACAGAGGATACCTTCCTCAGCTCTAACAGACTTAGTAACAGAATTAGTTAGAGTGATATATGCATGTATAGATTGTATAGGCAGTTATATAAATATCTAGATTGTAGAGGCGGTGGACTAGTGGTTAGTAAGTCAGTTACACTCTTGTATTATAAATATAGATGTACTGTTTTGATTGTAAAAATAAGATTGAAGTTTTTCAGTTTCTTGTCATCCACATCATCGAGAACAATCAAAACCTTTTTACGGCGTACCCTACTCTTTGTCATACTTAATCCCATACCAATATTTCCAACTTTGAAAATCCTTTTCCATCACGATTTCTGAAATAAGTTGTTCTTGGAGTGTTTTTAGACCACTTTTCTTTGAAACTTCTCTAACATTCTCAATAAAGCTGCAACCTTCAAATTGACAAGCGATTTGATCATACACAGCTCTGGCAATAGTAGTCTTACCCATTCCACCCATTCCCCATATCCCCATAACACGAGCATCATCTAGCCCCAAACCTAGCAATTCAATGACTTCCTCCATGCGAGAATTCATTCCAACTAGGTCTTCGACAACACTTAGATATGTATGATTCAGTGTGGTAGAAATTTTCCCAACAATTACTTGGATATACTTTGATTCAGACCTAAAGATTGAGAGGGGAAATAAAAGATTATTTACGCCTCAAAGCTCAAACAAGCTACATGTATAACAAGAATAATGGGCATTACTCTAGAAGAATGATATTTAATTTTGTTAATTGCAATTAAAATATTTTTAGATAGAAAGTGGCTCCGTTTGGTAGAGTTGTGGAAAAGTAATTACAACTTATAACTTAACAATTTATAGCTTATAGCTGTGAACATAAGTTAATTTTTGACTTATAAATTAAGCTTCTCCTCCCCCACTCAAAGAATAAATTGGTTTTTGACTTACAAAAAACTATAAGCTGTATTATTAAGCTGAACCAAACACATCAAAATAGCTTAAATTAAGCTAAAAGCTGAAATAAACTGAAAATAAACCCTATCAAACAGGATCATTCAATAGGAAAAAAAAATTCAGGAAGTAATATAAATATGGGACAACTACAAAAAAAAATAAAATAAAATAAAATTCCAAAAGTTTGAGTCTTGTAACAAAATAAATTATGAATTTTCAATTTTGTCAATTTAAATGCTAATATTTTGATTTATTTTCAATCTAAATCATTTGCCTATTTTCATTAAGCAAAACCAACAGAAAAAGAATATTTTAATCATTAAATTTAATATAAATACATATAAAATGTCTAAAATATTTTTTTTTCAAGAGTTTAATGACTAAAATATATATTTTCCCATCAATTTACTTAACAAAAATAGACAAATGATTTAAATTGAAAATAAATTCAAAGTATAATGTGTAAATTAACAAAATTAAAAAATCAGAGTTTATTTTATTACATGACTCAAACCCTGTTTTATTTTTTTGTCTTTATAATTTGCCCTATAAATATAGTTTTCCTCTATTTGTAGGATCGTTATTGAAACTTGAAAATTACATATTTACTTCTTCAAGGGGCTCATCTAGATTCTGAATTTTCTCAGTTAATATTATTCAACAATTTATTAATTGAAAGGTCAAGCAATAACTATCCTATCCCAAATTATTTTAGAAAACCAAACATTGTTATGCATGTGCAATCCGTTAATGTTTAGAAGCAAATGTTCCCTTTCATTTTGACTATTATTGCAAGTATGTGGTAGAATTTGTTGTATTGTATCATTTAATCTTATTGCTGACATTGTTTGAAAGATTGTAGACCATATTAATTGCAAAAGTGTTACTCAGATGGAAAAAATTCACGAAACAAACATATTATATGTTTATGTGAGTGTTTGTATGATTATTCTCTGGGGGTGTTTGGTAAAACTTTTTTTCAACTTAAATTAGCTTTTGACTTAAATTAAGTTATATTGGTGTGTTTGATACAACTTATGGGCATAGATTATGCCTTAATTTAAGCCAAATTCGGCTTAAAAGTTGAAGTTGCTCTTGGGACGCTTAATTTTACAGCTTATGCGGGAAGCTGTTTAGTCCAATATGTAATGACTTAAATGCCCCTCTTATAGTTCAACTATTACCAAAAACCCACCTATCTAAAATTTGTTCTCAAGCATTGTTCACTCAAGAGGGAGAGACAGAAGCGATTTCCGACAATGGCGATTTCCGGCGAGTGCGATTTTTGGCGAACGCAATTGCCGACGAAGATGATTTCTAGCTCTCAACACTGTTCTTAACTCTCACACACACACACACACACACACACACACACACACACACACACAAACACACACATACGAACCAGACCTCTCACTCCCTCCTTCTCTCTCTCCATCGCACATGTCGTCAGCGGCTAGGGTTTCTCTCTCTCTCTCTCTCTCTCTCTCTCTCTCTCTCTCTTCCTCTCTCTTTCCATCGCGATCTGAAACTCGAAATCATCTCTGCCGTTCGCTCTCTTTCCGCTGCCTCCCACACCTACATCGACGGCTGGTCATCTCTGCCGATCGCTGTTCGCCGGCTGGGTTGAAACCCTAGCACCGGCGGCTGGGTTAAAACCCTAGAAACAAATCGAAGAAAAATAAAAAATAAAAATCAATATTAATATTAATTAAAAAAGAAAAAAAATGTATATTTTTGAAGAAAAAGAAAAAAAAATCAATATTAATTGGTATTAATTATTAATAAATTAATATTATATATTTTTGTAATGAATTAATTATTATTTGATACTAATTGATAACAATTGTTGATTATTAATATTAATTGATACTAATTAATAATTTTAGTATTAATTGAGACTAATTAAGAAATTGATACTAATTAATAATTTTAGTGTTAATTGATACTAATAAAAATTAATTATTAATATTTATTGATACTAATTAATAATTTTAGTATTAATTGAGACTAATTAAGAAATTGATATTAATTAATAATTTTAGTATTAATTGATGCTAATAAAAATTAATTATTAATATTTATTGATACTAATTAATAATTTTAGTATCAATTGACACTAATAAAATTTAATTATTAATATTAATTGATACTAGTTAATAATTTTAGTATTAATTGAGACTAAAAGAAATTCATACTAATTAATAATTTTAGTATTAATTGATACTAATTAATTTTATAATGGAAAAAAATTGTTACAATAATACTTCCATTACATTTTTGTCAAATGTATCAATTTTTATATTAGTTGACACTAATTAATGCTCATTATATTAAATTTTATTAATAAAATAATTTTTTTAAATTAAAATTGAAAAAAAATGACAAAATTATCATTTTTAATCATATAAGGGCAAAAAGGACAATTATATAGTAAAAAGTTATTTTACAGCTTATCAACCAAACACTACTCTGCTGCTTAAATCCATAATCTCACAGCTGCACCAAACAGGTTAACAACTTATGTTCACAGTTATAAGTTATAATCTGTTAAGCTATAATCTATAATCACTTTCCCGCAGCTCTACCAAACAGGGCCTCTGTATGTTTGTGATACTTTTTCTGACATATTTATAAATAATGTTATGTGCTCACAAAAAAATGCATAAAAATTAAGTTGTAATGAATATAGTGAAATTACAATTAAAATAAAATTGAGTCCCGCATTAATTTTTCGAGTACTTGTCTACAGGTTCCTAATTATAATTTTTTTTTTTTTTTTTATCAACAAAAATCAGTTGTTAGTAAATTGTTCGTTTCTTAATTCAGCTTCTTCTTAGGGAGAGTTGAATCTACGAGAGTTAACATCTCTACCTTTGCAAAGTGTTTGTTAGTATCCCTATCCTTGCAAAATGTTTGCCTCTTAATTCGGCTTTTCATTAGGGAGAGTTGAACCCACGACCTTGCTTGGGACTAAAGTCATGGTGGCCAATTAAGTTGCGCCTAATTGATTCCTAATTAGATGATTATAGTAGTATAAGAACGTAGACAAGGTATGTCCTAGGAGAAATTCTATTTCCACACACCTAATCAGCTCAAGATACACATTAAATGAAATATTAATTTAATGACAATTATATCCTAAATAAAAGTAACCATAATAGATATCCAGTAAGATCCATAATATTACATGGAAAAATTCTCTGTACATCTTTTAAGAATAAAAAAAATCTCAATGTAGAACTTTTGAGCAATCAAAGCCAAGGTGAAGACTCAGCAAATACATTGGCAAAGGCCATGAAAGCCTCTGATGATCTTTACAACATTCGGGACTCTTATTTTCCATCAAACCCAAATGACTAAATCTCCAAATTGCAATCCGATTCAAATCTTGCTCTCAATCTCCTCGATTCCATTGCTTCTAGTACTTACTCAAAAACTCTTCAATTATGTGTATTATTATTTTTATTATTAAGGAAAATAATAGAATTCTGTGTTTGTTATAATAAAACAATAAGACCATTTGAGAAGAGTACAATGAAAATTAAACTGGTTTGTGCTTTTTCCATTTATTCACGAGTTTTTAAATTGTTATTCTTATTGGAGATTAATTTGTTTCTATTAATGTTTTAGAAGTGTTTATTTATTTATTATTTTATTTTAGTTGTCTGCGAGGAATAAGTGTACTATTTTGGAGGATTTATAATTGTTTTCAATGGAAATTCAATGGAGGTCTTTTATGCAAGTCTTCAATGGAGGAAATTTCATTTCGGACCAAAGTCTTCAAGGGCGTGGATGGGTCAATGCAGAAGTAGGGTTAATCAAAAGTGTGTAGAAAAAGGGTTAGTAGTGTGTGTACAATAGTTATAAGTAAATGGTGTAATTGTAACTTTAAGTGTGTAGATTAAAAAAATTAATTGATAATCAAATTAATAGGTGTATGTATTGAGAAAAGATGTGCCTTGAGTTAATTAGGTGTGTGGAAATAGAATTTCTCATGTCCAGGCTCATGTCTTCTAATATTTCAAAGGCCAATTTTAGCCAAAAATACCCTTATACACTAACCAAGTTTAAACACACATTTTGCATAAACTTCAGTTTTAAAGTTGTTTCAAAAACTTAAAAATACTATAAATTTTGATATAGGTCTTAGTTTTTGACAAAATTCGTATTTATGGAATCCTCTCGTTCAAGATCTTTCAAACAAGATTAGTGAAAATGAAAATTCTAAATAAATGACAAAATTTCACTATGCTTGATCTTATGAAAATAGAGAATTTTTTCTATCTTCGGACTGTGAAATGTCACTATTTTCTTTCAGTGAAAATTTCAATTTAAGCTAACAATTGCGAAATTGAGGCATAATTGCAAAAATAAAATAGAATTGATATCTAATTATAATTTGGGAGCTCAGCCCATAAATCCAAATTTAGATTTCTTTTGCTCAAGAGTCCGAACTCTAAACTATTAAGCCCATAAGGACATGTTTCTAGGAAATGACCAAACTGTCCGCAATCTCCTCATGCCACATGGCAGTGTATTTTATTTTATTTTTTTAAAAAAAATTACACAAAGAGGTGGGCAAAGTTTAAACCCATGACTATGGATTTAAGGTAAGAAGACTTATACCACTTAAGTTAAGTACATGTTATAATATTAATTTCATTATTATTTTCTTTTATTCAAAATTAATATTTTCTTTTATCAGTTGTTTGAATTGCATGACACCCGCTAAGTGAAAGCCTCAATTGGTGTAGTGAAACCTTTGATCTCCTCATGCCATGTGTAGTGTCTAATATTTTTTTTAAAAGAAGTTACACAAAGAAGTAGGTAAGGTTTGAACACATGACCATGGATTTAAGGTAAGAGGACTCATAACACTTAAACTAATTACACATTAAAATATTAATTTCATTATTATTTTTTTTTATTCTTACTTATTTAAATTATATACACATCGTGTGTGTCATAGTCTAGTATAGATTTATTGTAACAGAGGTATGATTGATATTCCCTTAATTATCCTTTCTTTTTTTTCTTTGTTTTTTGCGCGCACGCGTGTCTACTTTTATATGTAGATAGCATTGGATAAGTTTACCAGCGTGCAATTACTACATTTTAAAACAATTAAAAGTAAATAATTTTTATCAACAAAAATCTACTATCCACTACTGTTTTAAAAATCTGAAAAGCACTTAAGTTTCAATTTTTTTTTCCCCCTGAAAGTACCTTTCCAAACTTATTAAATACCACATAGCAACCTACATCTATCAAATAACCAAATACCTTCTGAAATTCAAACACATCAAACATCATAATATGATTATTTTTTTTAATAATTCAACTACTGTGGCATGTTCAATATTTGTCTTCTCTACTACATTCTTATGAACGGTAAGCATTTAAACATTAAACACCTTCAAACATCATAATATGATTATTTTTTTTTAATAATTCCATTATTGTGACCTTTTTCAATATTTGTCTCCTCCACTACCTTCTCATTAACAGTAAGTGAGAGAAATTTTGCGATATTCAAATCAAAAAAATCATGAAAATACAAAAAGAAAATAAATCACTCTGTTTGGTTTTGATTTCCATAATTCACTTTTCAAAAAATTCTACTTTTTTGTTTTTCATATTTTTTTGTTTTCACTAATTTTTTAAATAGTTTAAGTAATTTTTTTTTTATTTTTAGACACACCTAACATAAATACAGTTAAAAAGTATAACGTTTGTGGAAAAAAAAATCTTTAAAAAATTCACCAAATACCAAAAATACAAAAAGAAAAAAAAATTTAGTACATTTTTTGTATTTTTGTGTATTTATTAATTTTTAAAAATATTTTACTTTTTAGATACATCTAAGTAAGGTGCATCTAAAAAAAAATCTTAAAATTTTAAAAATATTCACTAAAAACAAAAAAAAAAACAAGAAAAACAAAAAACTCAATTTTCAGAAAATTGAAACCAAACACACTGAATATTTTTGCAATTGATCTACTTTAAAGGAGTGGTGATGATTCAAAGTGGCCTTGTTGGCAAATTGATAGCCCTTCGATTTTTATTTTTTTTTTCAATTGGTTTTTGTGTATTAATAATAAACTTTATTTTGAAGGGTTCGGAATAACTGCTGGTCATAATCTACTGCAACACTTTCACAAATAATAATCGACTATACTCCGGAAGATTTGGAATAACCCTATTTCACAATCTAAAATAAATTCTACAATTAGCATTACTCACTTTGTTTCGGATGTTTCGGACCAAATCTGTTACATAGCCTAATGGTTTTAAATCAAAACATAACTGTCCACTTTGTTTCAGAATCGAACAGTTGATCACATTGTCTCTCAATCAACTATGTTTCATAACCTTTTTAATTTATTTTCGTTCTTCGTTCATAGTTCTGATATATTAATTTTTAATTACCTAAATTTCTTTATCATCTACTTAATTGATTTGTGTAAAATTTTCATCATCTGTTTTGTTCTATTTGCTTTCTTTATACATAGTCCTAGTATATTGATTTTTAATAGCCTAAGTTTCTTTATCGTGTACTTCACTTTTGTAGAGAAAATCTAATATATATGAACCAAATATGACAAAGTTAACTATGAAAACTAAACAATCGATCGCATTGTCTCACATAAACTCTGTTTCACAACATTTATTTATTTATTTATTTTCGTTATTTGTTCATAGTTCTAGTACATTAATTTTGCCCAAGCTTCTTTATCATGTATTTAATTAATTTGTGTAAAATTTTCATCATCTTTTTTCACTCTATTTGCTTTCTTTGTACATAGTTCTGGTATATTGATTTTTAATTGCTTAAGTTTCTTTATCATGTACTTTACTTTTGTAGAGAAAACCAAATATATATATATGAACCAACTATGATAATGTTAATTATGAAAATATACAGAAAGGTCTTGGCCTTCAAAGTGGGTGACATACAAATATACATTAGTGGTTTTTCAAACTCATATATTAATACATACAAACATATTGGATTTTCCTGCAAAATAATTAATTTATGCTTTAATCTAAGGGTTAATTACAAAAAAAAAAAAAAAAAACTTGAAGATTTCACGCATTTTTTACTTTAAACCCCAGTATTTCAATTTTGACAAATTAAACCCTGGAGTTCCATCTGTATCTCAATTTACCCCTTCCGTCTATCTCCGTCTGTGTAAGGTAACAGAGGGGTTTTAAAGTGAAAAATACTGGAGTTTAAAGTGAAAAACACGTGAAACCTTGGAGTTTATTTTTTAATTAACTTTTTTTTAGTGATTTTAATTTAAAAAAATGGTTAATTACACAAAAATATCCCAAGGTTTCACACATTTTTCACTTTAAACCCTAGTGTTTTTCACTTTAAATCCCTTTTGTTACCTTACACAGGCGGAGATGGACTGAGTAGGCAAATTGAAATACAGATGGAATACCAGGATTTAATTTGTCGAAATTGAAACATTAAAAATGCGTGAAACCTTAGTTTTTTTTTTTCTTTTTTTATTATTTATTTATTTATTATTATTTATAATTAACCCATAAATTTTTTAGGTGAAATATCCAAAGTAATGTGTCAACATATGCATGCAGATTTAAACACTAAAAATAATATTGTATATTAAATTATTATTATTATTATTACTACTTCTACTTTAGGATGAAAAAATATAAATTACTAATTATATAGATTTACAATTCAAATAAATCTGACAGCACCTGAAATTGATGGTATTAGAGAATGGTATATTAAAAAAAATAAAACATAAGAAAATTAACAAATAATATACGAGTAGTTGCCAAAAAAAAAAGAAAAGAAAAGAAAAGAAAAGAGCAAGTCAGATACCACATCATGGGCAACAAATAAGCAAAATACCACACGTGTGAAGATAGAAGATTTGATAGAACGTTCATTACTTGATTTTTAGGTACATAATTTATCATCCTAATAATAATAATAATAATAATAATAATAATACAATGTTAGTTGGCTGTTTTATTTATTCACCTTTTAATTACCAAGTCGTTTCTATATACATACACATAACAAAAGTTAAACAACTTGGCCAATTATATATTTAATAGTAATAATATGAACTAATTATTTTTTGTGATTAGTTTCGATCTACTTTCAAAATTTTAATGCTTAAATGTTAATATAAAAATATAAGATAATATGTGAAATGTTTATGATAATGTTTATTATTTTATTATACATTCAATGCCCACTCATACTGACCAATGCAACCATTATAAAAAGGTCAAACACAAAAAACTAAAAACTATTATAAAAACTAATAACCAAAAAGAAATAAGAAATAAAAAAAAATTTACCACGTGTAACGTGCACCTAGTTAAATAAATAAATAAATAAAACAAACAAAAGTAAAAGAGGCTTAAGCAAGCAAGAAGTATTTAATTAATCAATTACCAATTTGTTGAATTAGGAAGAGGCCATCCGGATAAATTGGCAACTTCCTCCAATGCTTCCCTCCATCTTTGGACCTTTTCCATCTCATTCATGGAAGCCACTTTTGCAAACTCTTCCCCAAAACCCCCAGTTTGTCTTCGTACCTCCGATGGATCGACATGGTAGAAAATTGGATAAACAGTATGTCCATTCACATTCTGTCCAAACAGGACGTTCTATCACATTCTGTCCATCATCTCGGTTTAACTTCAACTTGTAAATTGCTACAAATTTCAACAAGTGTTAAATATAACATTGGTTTAATTTCAACTTGTAAATTGCTACAAATTTCAACAAGTGTTAAACATCATTTCGGTTTAACTTCAACCTGTAAATTGCTACAAATTTCAACAAGTGTTAAACATAACATCGATTTAACTTCAACTTGTAAATTGCTACAAATTTCAACAAGTGTTAAACATCATCTCGGTTTAATTTCAACTTGTAAATTGTTACAAATTTCAACAAGTGTTAAACATAACATCAGTTTAACTTCAACTTGTAAATTGCTACAAATTTCAACAAGTGTTAAACATCATTTATAACTCTCTGCCCCCTAATGTGGACTTATGTTCACATTAAGCTTGTGCATGTGATCTTGTTCGCCGAAGTTGGTTTCAAGCCGAAGTTGTTAGCCTTGATTTCTCTGTTGATCTTACTTGGTTTCAACCTGAGTTTGATTATGCCGACATGGCAAGCCTATGTTACTCCAACTTAGTTCAACTCCATTATATACAAGATTCGACCCTGCCATATAATAAGTCTAAGTTATTCATCATTACCTCGGCCTCGCATCGGCGAGCCGTTTTTCTTCTCGGACTTAAGTGCCGAGATCTTGTCTTCTGGAATCTTGGATCTGCTAACTCAGGTTGAGCTCTTCTCTTCTCGAATGTTATCTCCTTCGGAGCGCTCATGCCCCCTGTCTTCACGTCCCTTCTGGAAGGGTCTTCATTCCGTTTATGTTGACAGACTCTCCATCTTTGCTAAACTCGTCGTTTTCAACACGTTGATCTTGTACGGTGATGGCCATCTATTCTCTTTTCTTTCCCACAGACGGCGCCAAATTGTGTGGGTGATTTTCTGACCACATTGCTGACTCAGTATTCAGCTGGAGAGCACTGGCAGAATAGATGGCACCTGGCTGACCTGTAATAGAAAGAGAAGATTTCGACGGTGGTTCGTCCACCCGGGGGTACTCCGACGATCAAGTCAGTACTCAATATCTCTCAAAGATAACCAATAGTGCTTAACTCACTAGACAGAATATCAAAAGCATACTTTAGACCCATGTGGGTGCCTCTCTTTTATAGCCAATACAATCCTAGTCCCAATAGGAGCCTAGCCCTAATGGACTTAGGATTACTACTAATCTGGGACTCCCAGTGGGATTAGGATAAACTCTCTAAGAGTCTTATCTTTACCCAAACTGAAGTCTTCTCCCAATCTAGGACTCTTGTCCCATATCTGCTTATCTCGGATTCCGGTATCCTCGTAGATAACCTCGGCCTAGCCGAGATAACCTCGGCATCATGACCAGGACATGTGGCACCTCGGCTGACACGTCGGCATCACCTTGGCCACGTGTTGGTGCTCAGAAAATATATCCCCACAAGATCAATATGGATTCTCCTTTTTGAGGCCTTTCAATTAAGATCGATATTCAATATTAAATTGTGAGGAAAATAAAGAAAGAAACAAATAGGATATAATCTGCCCATATGTGGACTTTTAAAAAATTAATAAAAAAAATAGAATAAAGTTAAAAATTAAAAATAATAATATATATACTTATCTGTATATTTTTAAACCGCTTTTAAATGAAAAAAATAAAATAAAAAATGGGGACAAATAGATCTAAATATGGGGATAGATAGGTTCGAACATGGGGACATTTATGTGTAGATAGGTTTAAATATAGAGACAAATATGTTAAAAATATAGGGACAGATAAATTCAAATTGGATCAAATATGGGGACAAATAGGTTAAAAGTATTGTGACAGCAAGGTTAAAAATATCATGAATGATAGGATAAAAAAATGGAGGGAGATAGGTAAAAAATATATGGACATATAGGTTCAAATATGAGGACAAATAGGTTTAAATACGATGATAGATAGGTTAAAAATTGAGGGACTTGCTTGCAGGTCCTAATAAATGGACTTATTATTCAATAGGTCATGTAATAATTAATTGCATTTTTCATCAAGCATTATTAAAAAAAAAAGTCAGTAATTGTTAATTTTTAGCGATGGTTCAAAAATTGTCACAAAAAATGTCATTAATTATAAGTTTTAATGACAGCTTTAAACAAAAAAATCGTTACAAAAAAAAAAAAAAGTTACTAATTTTTAATTTTCAGCGATAGTTTGAAAAACTCGTCATAGAAAAACATCACTAATTGTAAGTTTTAGCGGCAATTCATAAAAAAAATGTGACAAAAAAATGTCATTAATTATCAATTTTTAACAACATATGCAAAAAAAATATCACAAAAAATTATTTTTAGTAACGATTTTACTAGGACTTATTTTTAATAGGACTTGATGAGAATTAAATTCAACTATTATGACCTATTAGTAGTTTACATTTAAAAATATGGGATACATAGGTCAAGATATGATGATAAATAAGTTAAAAATAGAGAACTACTATTAATACCTACATTTATTCTTTGGACCCCATCATATCTTTTTTTTTTTTTTTTAATTCCAATTTTGTCCAAACAGGACGTTCTATTTTTACCCTCATCCATAACCTTCTAATCCTAATTTCCCAAACCCTAATCCTAGCCATTATATCACCTCCAGCAACACTCTCTCCTCATTTCCTGCTCGAAGAACCAACCCTAAGAAGGCCAAAATCAGGAATCTCTCTCTCTCTCTCTCTCTCTCTCTCTCTCTCTCTCTCTCTCTCTCTCTCTCTTTATATATATATATATATATCTTACAATTACACTCTTTATGTCTCCATTGACAAGGAGTTTCTATACTTACAAAGGTTAGCTATATGTATAAGATGGCCAAAGTCTATTCATGTGACAAAAATGTGATTACGAAATGAGTGTAAGAGAGGAAAATCATCCATATATCCCACCAATACACTTTGTTTTACGTGATAATCACATGAGAGTATATAATACAATATATATATATGTTCATATTATAAAAATTTGGACAAAAAGGCAAGAAAGTAGAGCTTTTGAAATTAAAAAATGCAACAAAGAAATTAAAGAGAAAGAAAAATAATAGACAAAAGACTGTTATCGTGAAAAACTGAATTTCGTAATTCCAATTTATGTAAAACCCTAGTTTATCTTCTTAATTATTCACAATCTGTGTTTGGTTTTTTAGCCTAATACAGTCATATTTTGATATAAATTTTGGGATAAAGTGTGTATTGGTGGAAAATGTAGATGATTTTTCTTTTTTACCCTCATGTCATAGTTACATTCTTATTACATGACTAGATTATGTTAAAGATTTAAACTATTAAGTAATAGAAAGGGAACGTTGACACTTGTGTATGGACCAAAGTGAGATTCTTCCAAAAGTACAAGGGGTTGATTGCCACAATTTCGTGTGTAGGGACCAAAGTGGGATTTGACCAGAAGTGTAGGGGGTTGACTATCATGATTTTATGTGTAGAGGCTAAAATGAGATTGTGCAAAATGCAAGGTGCAAAGTGTAATTCACTCAATGAAAAATTATATTATCATCTCTTTTATATTGAAATATGTATTTTGTCTTAACTATTTTTATGTTTTCATATCATTTACATTAATTTTGGTCACATGCTACATGATTGTAGGTCAAATTGTGCGAATTTTTTCAAGAGTCTCAAACAATTTTCTTTTTACATTCAATAGAATCCGTTGTATTTATCCCATTTATCAGAGAAGGTACAATATAATTTATCCTAAAGAAATTGTCATGACCCGAACCCGCCCCTATGGGTTAAGGATATAACCGGCCAGTAATCCTGAGGTTACCTACGGCCTCAAACCAAAACAGACGTAACTCAACAGAGTAAAGGGGCCAAACGGAAGCAATAATTAAAAACTTTGTCCATAGAGCCGTGCTTATATGCACTTTAAAACAGACCATACGCATATACGTTAATAACCCACAACAAAATACAGTATCATAAAATCCTTTACAAACAGGATCATCTAACTGAGTCAACCCATATCAAAACTATATACAGATATACACAGGGTCCTTGCCAACAAAACAAAATATAAATACATAACAAATATGGCAAGGTTGGGTCTCGTGCGTGAGACACAAGGCTAACTCTCCAAAACTCATATTGTTCCTGGCGGACTTCATTGGGGCTGGGTTTGGCCTTCTCTTGGCTCACCTACAAACATATGAATGAGCGTGAGCGATAGCCCAGTGAATAATATCAAATACAGAAGTTACATAACAACGTAGAACAACAGGTTCCAAACGGCCTTGGGCCCAATTCATATTTCTATTTAACAGATATATAACTATACGAATTTTAAATCAAGTGACTTGTAGTCTCAACATTCTGGCCTTTGGCCCATTCAGATTTCCATTCATGTCAAAACGGCCTTCGGCTCACTCATTCATGTCAGAACGGCCTTCGGCCCGATCATTTATGTCCAAACGGCCTTTGGCCCGATCATTTATGTCAAAACGGCCTTCGGCCTGTTCATTCATGTCAAAACGGCCTTCGGTCCACTCATTCATGTCAAAACGGCCTTCGGCCCACTCATTCATGTCAAAACGACCTTCGGTCCATTCTCATAGGTCAAAACGACCTTTGGTCCATTCATATATGTCAAAACGACCTTCGGTCCATTCATTTCTATCAAAACGACCTTCGGTCCATTCAATTCTATCAAAACGACCTTTGGTCCATTTATGTTTATCAAAACGACCTTTGGTCCCTTTATGTTTATCAAAACGACCTTCGGTCCATTCATTTATTCATGTCAGACTTTTGTCCACAATCCCAATTAGCAACTCATAAAGCTTATAAGGGAATAAACAATTGGACATTCACAAGCATTCGAATATCGATATTACTCACAGTGATCGGCTTGTGGATTCGCCCTGGAGCTTGACCCTACACATTCCATGAACACAAAAGGGTCATTAACAATTCAATCTGTTCCTTAATTCACATATTCCTCTTTAGGCTTTATTCTTATCTCACTAACTTATTTACGATGCTTAACGTATGCCTAAAAGTGATCACAAGTGAAAGAGAACGGAAAACGAAACACAGAACGCATGAACAAAATTTCAGAAAACAGGGTCCTCGCTCGAGCGTGGACTTACCCGCTCGAGCGGACCCAAGAGGCCTGCAAAAGTACTGGTTACCTCAAAATTACGCTCGGGCATGAGTTAGGGCGCTCAAGCGGGAGGCCTGTCTACAACAGCTCCCCACTCGAGCGAAGGTCCAACTCTGCAAAAAGTGCTGGGAGCACGATTTTCCCGCTCGAGCGTCATGTTCCCTGCTCGAGCGGACCTCAAAATTCTGGAAAACCCAGAATTGTGTTCTTGAGCTTCATCTCAACTTCCAACCAACAATTCATGCATATTATGGCTCAAATTACTCATAGACATGTACTAACATGGTACAAGCATAAATTACAACATGTTGAAGCTCAATTTCATAATTTATTTGCATGCATGTCCCAAAATACCACAACTCATCACCAACATGCTCAAATTCAAACATTCAAGCTCATATATTCATAAATTGTGCATGCATGTGACGAACTAGCCACATTCTCAACTTAGACCACACAAATGGTGATCAAAACATGAGTTTCAACCCAAAACTCTACTTGAATCATGTATTTCAAAACTTATACATGCTATTTCAAAACAATCTCTTACATGCATGCATATATCAAGCTTTAATTCAACAAAACCAACCCAATTTTATTCAATTTTACCCTTGGTCACTCAATTAGCTTGAACACACACAAAATTACAAACCATAATCCAAGGATTACTCACCTAGAAGCTTTGATTTTCCAAGCTTAAGCTTAATTCTTGAGTTGGTCTACAAATTATCAAGCTTTGAGGCCAAGACTCCAATTTCTTCACTCTCTCCCTCTCTTAGCCGACCCTCTCTCTTCCTGAAGTCCCCAAGTTTGAGAATCAGGGATTCAAACATGGGTGGCTTAAAGCCCTTGACGTCGCTGGGGTTACATTGGCCTTGCCAATTCCTTATGAGCAGGTGGACGTTGAGCCACTTGAGTCTGACCCCGAGGATAGATCTAGGAGTCATTTGAATTTTATGAAATGCTTTTCCTTTTGATGTATGTTTTTGTTTTAAGGACATGTTTTTGTTTTAAGGACTTTTGTTGGTTCCGAGTAGTTTTCATGTATAAATTGGTTATTGTCTGCGATCAATTTATTAATGAAAATTACCTTGTCGTTTCACTACTACTTATGCGCAGTTTGTGATGTTATGTTGGTGAAAAATTTTTGCCTTTCAGTACTTTAGATAAAATGATTACTCTGTTGAGCTTTCTACGATTGAATATCTTTCCAATATTGACTTATCATTCGTATGCCGAATAGTTTGTGGGTATTACGCTGGTGAACCGATTCATGGGTCGGCTAGGGCACTTAATCCGAATAGATTGATTAATCTGTCCTTGCCCCAGGCGGTGCATGATCATTCGGGCGCCGGATGAGGCGAACTCAGGAGCTTTGAAGTCGATTCATGGGTCGGCTGGAGCACTTAATCTGAGTAGATTGATTAATCTGCCCTTGCCCCAAGCGGTGCATGATCATTCGAGCGCCGGATGAGGCGAACTCGAGCTTTGAAGTCGATTCATGGGCCGGCTGGAGCACATGAGCCGAATAGATTGATTAATCTGCCCTTGCCCCAGGTGGTGCATGATCATTCGGGCATCGGATGAGGCAAACTCGAGCTTTGCAGTTGATTCATGGGTCGGCTGGAGCACATGAGCCGAATAGATTGATTAATCTATCTGCCCTTGCCCCAGGCGGTGCATGATCATTCGGGCGCCGGATGAGATGAACGGCTGGAGCACTTGAGCTGAATAGATTGATTAATCTGCCCTTGCCCCAGGCGGTGCATGATCATTTGGGCACCGAATGAGACGAACGACTGGAGCACTTGAGCCGAATAGATTGATTAATCTACCCTTGCCCCAGGCGGTGCATGATCATTCAGGCATCGGATGAGGCGAACTCAGGAGCTTTGAAGTCAATTCATGGGCCGGCTGGAGCACTTAATCCGAGTAGATTGATTAATCTGCCTTTGCTCCAGGCGGGTCGATCCAGTTGGCGCTGGGCGATTGAGGTTTTCACAATTAATGAGATTGCCTCAAGAGTGCTGCCTCTGTAAAGGATAAATGATTAAAGGTACAACTTTTATGAGCACAGTAAACAACTGACTCCAGCTTTTGAAGGTATCGTGTGAATGTCGAACAGACTCTTCTTTAACAGCAGAGGGGAAACGAGGACGTTAGCTGAGCTGGGTGGAGACATGAATCAAGGTGGTGACCCTTCGCGCACAAGGAGTAGGAGTTCCAGGGATCGAGAGAGACGTCAGTCTCTTCGACGTCGAAGCAGGTCACCCAGGCGGGATAAGCAGTTGCAGGGCAGATCTCCTTAACCTTGAGTCGAGAGGGGATCTGACGCGAATCCGTGCCCATTAAGCTTTGCGGTATTTGTGGGGAATAGACCCATGATAGAGGCGGACTCGATCGTTCGAGACCCAAATGTAGCGGTCGAGTTTGCTCGACAATTTTTTCCTCTTGAGGTTCAGTAATCGATGGTAGGTCGACAGGACTACGAAGTATTTCGTGAAGGCATTCACGGGGCGGTGAAGGGGCTTTACACTACCTATGAAATCGGCATGCGGCTGCGCACTACCCGCCGAGAAATGGAAAAGAAGGAGGAACGTATTCAAAGTTTGGAGGCTCGCGTGGAAGCGGCTGAGCGCGAGTTAAGGAAGACCAAGGAGGCTCAGGCACAACCCGCCGGGCAAGGAAACCCAATCGTGGAAGAAAGGGTTACCAGTCGGCTCATCAGTACCGCGCTAGCCGATCGTGAGACGGCGAGTATGTTCACAATGGAGTCCGTGAAGGGGAGGGCCTATGAAAAAGGTTTTCATGAAGGCCGAAAAGTTGGAATCGAAAAGACCAAGGAGAAACTTGCCGAAGAAGTTTGCTGATGTGAAAATCGTGGATTTAGGCACGGTTGGATCAAGGCATCTCAAGCCGCGGAAGCGCTTTGAGCGTCGGGTATTGATTCGGCATCGCCACTCTACCACAGTAAACATTTTCCGTTTTCCGCTTTTGATGTCAAGAAGAGTGAGGATGAGGGTGACGCCATATAAGTATACCTATTGTAAGGTTGAAACGCAGATCACGTTCAAAACTATGTAATTTATTGTTTGTTTGATTGAATAAAAACGTTCTATTATAAATATTTCGTTGCAGTTCGTATTCGGCATGTACGTGTTTCGTTTTATCATATACATGTTTGAATGAATGTATAAACGTTGATCGATCCGAGTATCTATTAAGTGTCCAGTGATACGCTGGTTTATAGGCAGGGTCAACCCATATGTGATAGCCGTTTATTCCTGAATGAGGCCATTGTAACTTGAGGAAGCCGAAAACTAGTGAGTAGAATGGCTGCGGCAAATTTGACTCGGCTCGGGGCCTGGATTTTTGGCTAGTGCATGTGCTTCAAAAAGTCGTTTGGATAACTAGGCCGTGGCGAATGTCAACCGACGTTTGTCTCATGGAGTTTAGCGTTAATGAAATCGCCTCGGGGTTGGGGTCTCGAGATCGCTGCCAGTATTGAAAATAACATGAGTGGGCGCTTCGCGCAAATAAACAATCACTTATTATGTGAGGTGAGATAAGTGGGGATATTAGTCAGAGAGGCTCAGAGTTCAACCGAGCTTGGTGTTGCAATGGAGCGCGGCAGAGGACCCATCCGTATGGGAGGTAGGGCATCCAAAAGTTGCCATGAGTCTTCAAGTCGTCGAAGCAGATCACCCCGAAAGGAGAGGCAACAACCGTTGGGTTTATCCTTCCTTGTCCTAGATCTTTGCCTTGACATTGTCAATGGTATCAGGGGAAGTTTGGGTTTATCATTCCTTGTCCTGGATCTTTGCCTTGACATTGTCAATGGTATCGGGGGAAGTTTGGCAATGCGCAAGTCATGGGCTTGGGCACAGCTAGCTCAAGGCATTGCAAACCGTAGAGGACTTCCGGGTGAAGGGAGTTGATTCGGAGCTGCCGCTTTACCAATGCGCCTTTTTCCCTATTTAGCTTTCAAGGTTGAAAATGGGTATTGTAATGCTCAAATGCGGGTTGCGTTTATGTAACAACTGTTTGATCAAATAAAAAGTTTTATTTCAAACATTTGCGTCTTATTCTGAATTTTTTATATGCTTAGTTAAGCACCTTATTTCTTAGTTAAGCACCTTATTTCGGATGTTGGCGTGTTTTCTTTTATTTTGTTTTGTTTTGTTTTGTTCGTGTCGAAGGGTACTCCGAATCCGGAAACTTAATCGGCCCTAAGGTGTCATGCACCAAAGGGCGCTCCGAATCCGGAGACTTATTGTGGCCAATTGTGATATCCACGAAGGGCGCTCCGAATCTAGAGACTTAATCGGTCCTAAGGTGTCATGCACCAAAGGGGGCTCCGAATCCAGAGACTTAATCGGCCCTAAGGTGTCATGTACCAAAGGGGGCTCCGAATCCGGAGACTTATTGTGGCCAATCATGATATCCACCAAAGGGCGCTCCGAATCCGGAGACTTAATCAGCCCTAAGGTGTCATGCACCAAAGGGGGCTCCGAACCCGGAAACTTAATGGCCCTAAGGTGTCATGCACCAAAGGGGGCTCCAAATCCAGAGACTTAATCGGCCCTAAGGTGTCATGCACCAAAGGGCGCTCCGAATCCGGAGACTTATTGTGGCCAATCGTGATATCCACGAAGGGCGCTCCGAATCCAGAGACTTAATCGGCCCTAAGGTGTCATGCACCAAAGGAGGCTCTGAATCCGGAGACTTAATCGGCCCTAAGGTGTCATACACCAAAGGGCGCTCCAAATCCGAAGACTTAATCGGCCCTAAGGTGTCATGCACCAAAGGGGGCTCCGAATCCGAAGACTTAATGTGGCCAATCGTGAGATCCATGAAGGGCGCTTCGAATTCGGAGTCTGAATTGGCCCTAAGGTGTCATGAACCAAAGGGGGCTCCGAATCCGGAGACTTAATCGGCCCTAAGGTGTCATGCAACAAAGGGGGCTCCGAATCCGGAGACTCAATGTGGCCAATCGTGAGATCCACGAAGGGCGCTCCGAATCCGGAGTCTTAATCGGCCCTAAGGTGTCATGCACCAATGGGGGCTCCGAATCCGGAGACTTAATCAGCCCTAAGGTGTGACGCACCAAAGAGGGCTCTGAATCTAGAGACTTAATCGGCCCTAAGGTGTCATGCACCAAAGGGGGCTCCGAATCCGGAGACTTAATGTGGCCAATCGTGAGATCCACGAAGGGCGCTCCAAATCCGGAGTCTCAATCGGCCCTAAGGTGTCATGCACCAAAGGGGGCTCCGAATCTGGAGACTTAATCGGCCCTAAGGTGTCATGCATCAAAGGGCGCTCCGAATCCGGAGAATTAATCAACCCTAAGGTGTCATGCACCAAAGGGGGCTCCGAATCCAGAGACTTAATGTGGCCAATCGTGAGATCCACGAAGGACGCTCCGAATCCGGAGACTTAATCGGCCCTAAGGTGTCATGCACCAAAGGGAGGGCTTTGAATCATCGAACTGACGAGCGCTACAATGGGGTTTGAGAAATGAATTGAGCGACGGAGAAAAATGGTTTGCATTGCAAAAGTGATATATACAAGTATCAAAGCCCACAAGTCGGGTCAGTGATAGGGTCTTCATAAAATCTCTACTTGTGCCGATTACAGGGAGCCACGGATTTCTTCAATGCCATGGGCTGTCGGGAAGCACACAAGCTGATGATAAGTGCTTGGAACAACAGCCTTCATAATATGTAACCAGGTTCGCCCCATGATGACATTATACGGCGAAGGGAGCTTTACGACCACGAATTCTACTTCGACCGTTCTAGAGCCCGCTCGAACAGGTAGTATGATGTTCCCTAACGAGTACTCAGGATTCGTATTAAAGCCGAACAATGGGTGAGGCGCCAGAGACAGATCTGACTCGTCAAAGCCGAGTTTGATGAAAGTTTTGTAATACATAACCTCTGAAGTACTCCCTGGGTCTATGAGAATGCATTCAATGGTGAACCGATTTACGCGTAATTTGATGACCAACGGATCGATGTGGGAGGCTGTTGTGCCGCTAAGATCGAAGTCATTGAAAGTAATTGTCGGAGCTTCTCTGGGTCATTCGGTCGGAATACGTTGCTTTTGGGGGATTAGATGCGATTGAATTATGTGCACGGTTGGGGATACAGGCAGGCTATAGATTATATGGATCACGCCAAGTAGAGGTGAGTCCTGTCTCAAGGCTAGTGCCTTATTGGCTTTCCTTTTCTCACGTACTGTTGCAGTCGGCCGTCTTGCACCAGTTCTTCCAGGTGATCCTTTAATGCGTAACAACTCTCAGTTTCGTGGCCGTGATCTTTGTGATACTCGCACCGCCTATCCCTTCTTCGCGTGTCGGGTGGCCCCACCATCTTTGACGGCCA